>VWYK01081835.1:9229-27626 GCA_013399775.1 Semnornis frantzii | reverse complement strand
TAACTTGCCTCTCTAGTAGTTTCAGACTGCTATGATTTGAGCGCTTTAGAAATCCAGCTTGTATTTCTATGGATTCATGCTGCTACAGGAGGAATGTTTTGCTGAGAAGTGTAACCTGTAACAGTTTGAAAACAAGAGATATTTGCAGTGATAGGAGGAATTTCAGCTCTGTAGCTCCTTTTTGGACTTCACTAGATCAACTTTCTAATAGGAAGGATGGCAAGGCCGAAGGCCCAGNGTGCCTCTGTCTTCTAGTACACTGCTGATAATTTCTCTTTCCCACCTAAACTCGGCTCACTTTGGCTCACCTCCCATTATCCTCAGGCAGCTGTGTTTTTCTTCTTAAGCAATTCCAAAACTGTTCATTGCTGTAGATAAGTGCCTAGTGCATTCTCACCTGAAAAATGATTGTAAGCCAGGCAGTTTGGTAAAGTTCCATTTTGACTAATTTATCAGCTATCCAAAAAGATAGCGATGGCAAAAAAACACAACTGTAGATTCAGTGACTGGCGCAGGAACACATACATGTTCAGGAGGGAGCCAGAAATGAACAGCTTTGCACTCTTGTAGAGTTCAGATACAGATGTGAATGTTGCTGAGACACTACAATGTAATCCATTTAAATCAAACCCAAACTGGGATCTGTATCTTGGGAAAGGCTCAACCTGGGCCTCGTTCAAGCCCAGCTCTAGCAAAACTACTGATACTGTAATCAACGGTGTTTTGAAAATAATTGGGTAATGTAAGGATAGGATGTGTTTGGATTTCCTCAAAGTCAGTAGCCACCTTTGACTAAGGAGAGAAAGGATTATGGATCCTGCAAAGGAAGTTAAAGAGGGCATCACAGAAGCCTCCAGAATCTGAGATAAGCTTTGGTTAAGCCTTTTAATGCTTGGATGCTTAAGCAAAGATAACCTCGAAGCTTTTTGCAGCCCTGCCAACAACTAACTGAAACACCGAAGGACCAGGTAATTATCTGATGTGGTAAGAGCAATTATGGGAAATGTGTAAAAGGTAAGGCAAATTCTACCTGACACCAAGGCTTACTCTCACAGACGGGATTTTCACACTCAGTGTGAGTTCTTCCCCTTGCCTCTGGATTTTAATGCTCGCTGGAATGCATCTCCTGGTAGGGTGGTCCTTAGCATGGCTTTGCCTCTTTCTGAGTCAACCCTTCAAAAAGCTGTAATGTCATGGCTGGTGGAGAATGGGAAGCCAAGTCTTGGCTCCTTCTCCCAATCTGTAATTAGGATGGGGAGGCTGTAAGAATTCATAATTTCTCAGTTTTTGAACAGTTGTTACTTAGAACATGGTTACAGTCAAATCTGTGAATTTAGACTTTGTAAAGACTACATCCCGGCATGTCAGCTCTTCTAAGCAGTGTGCAGCAGTTGCTAAATCCCTGGAAAGCACCTAGGGAGCTTCCATAAACACCTTTTGAAATTATAATGATAGTTAATGACCTAATTTCCAACCAGCCAAAATACCTGTGGATTCAAAGTCCCTAACCTAAACTCCTGGGAGGTTTTGTTCTGGACTTAATCTGCACAATTACTGCTTTCTGTCTGGCATTTTTTAAAAGGGCCAAATCAAGACCTCAGTTTAGATACCTACATAGTCACAGATACTGATTTTCTGTATTGTGATAGAGATTGTGATATGGTGGAATAGGGTCTCAGAGGAAATTCTATTCTACCACCCTCTGATGAGGCAGATGTATCCACAGAACACATTGCATAGACCTTAGTCATGTCTCAAAAAGCTTCATCAAAAACAGTGTATGTCCTCCTAAATAGATTGCTCCCATTACAGTTAAGTTCTGCTTAATCTCCAGCACAAATTTTCTTTGCTTTAAATTGGATTTTCCCCATATCTTTTCATCAGTTACTATAGTAAAATAGTGACCATCAACTTCTTTGTAGTGACTTGCCACAAGACAATTCATCATGCCTCTATCCAACCTAATTTTATTTCCTCTCTTTTTTTAAAAATTCATTTGTAGTAGACAGTGATTTCTCTATTTTGCCTGTAACTTCTGCCTGTTCTAGAGAGACGTTGAAGCTGTATTGCTGTCAGTTCAGAGTGAGACCTGCCTACATGGGACTCTAGTCAAATCTATGCAAACTATAAAGTCAGCATATTCTGCTTGCTCTTGCAAGGCAGCTTTTTGCGGTGAGTTCCTCATAATTATCAGTTAATTGTCATGGATCCTATGCTGCCAAGAATTTGAAGACATGAAGACTGGATGTTGGTACAATTTCCAACTCACAGGGTACTTAGCTATTCTAGCAAAGACTTCAGCACCTCTCTACGACCACATGCCCACAAGCCTGTGTTGTGATATACACTACATTAACAGGATTTCTGGCTTGTGATATCATCTCCCTTTCCTAATTACACTGGATAGAGTTGATTAGTTTGATTTAACCTTTTTTTCTTGGAAATCTTCCTTTTAAAAATCATCCATGCTTATAAAGTCCCTAAAAGCTCATGAAATGTTCTCCAATAGCCTGAGACATGCATAGGAGATCCTAATTCAAATCTAGTAAGAGGAAATACATTTTCCTCTTCTTCGACTTTAGTTTACTGTGATCATTGGAAAAATAACTGCCCAGATGTGTATAAGTCTCTTTTATAAGGCTGGCTTCTGGTTTTGCTGGACAAGACCATGGGACCAGCCCTGGGCAGTAACCACTGGACTACTTGCATGTCACATACCAGAGAAGAGGTCACCTCTTTCCAAAGCTGTGTCAGTGAGATGTGGTGAATGCAATGCGAAAGGCTCCACAACTCACTCAGTAGGAACATATACTGTGCAGAAACACAGTTTCCTGTTGTGCATCCTTCCTAGTAGTAGAATCCCTTCCCATGGGGCCTTGTCAAATTCTGTCTCTCCATCTACAGAAGCATAGCTTCCCCTTTGTGGGGCTTACAGGCAGATTAGTCTTACAGTATAGTCAGTAAAATATCTACACAGTATTATTTTTATTTATAACTGAATGAAATGCCATCATCTTCACTGTCACTTTAGAAACTCTCAAATTTCCTCTGACTGGTCCATGCAGAGAAAAACAATTCATTTTTCTAAACTGATAAGAGTATGTGATGATTTCTTATTTCACAGTTAATTAAACCTGTTTCCAAATTACAGATAAGGATTGTCTACATTTGCTTAAGAACACATTCATTAGGAGGGGAAGTCACCTAAACTACATTTGTGTTGTGTTTGTATTCACTTTCAGTTTAAAATCCACCCAAATGGGAAATTATGTACATTACATCCAGAAAAAAAAATAAGGCAATCCATAGACCGTTGATATTTTATAGTAAATAAATAGATTCACATAGCCATGTGGCATTTGTGAGCTCAAACATACCACATCATGGATTATACTTGTCGTGGTAGGCCTAGGCAAGCCAAATTGGGTTTATACCTTTCCTGGCTTGCCCAGACATATTTTTCTGCTTTCCTCCTGCTGTTTTGGGGGAGAGCAACGGCGGGAAAAGGGACAAAGGGCCTGGCGCCACTGAGTCTGGGGTCCCTTGCCTGACCAGACCCTGTGGTAAACAGGGTGCACGGGGCAGCCTTGTGCAGGGCCCGTGTTCTTCCCCGAAGAAGGGTGGAGCAGGCCTATGGTTCCACCTAATATGGGCAAATCTTGGCTAACTGCCATTTCATTGGCTGTCCAGTGTCCAAAGGGCATTGATCTCGGGCTGTATTGCATAAAAGGGAGGTCAGCAGAGAGCCTTTGCCTTTTGCCTTTCGCCTTTCGCCTTTTGCTAGCCTTTAGCCTTTGCCACTACACGGTGTGCCGTGCCCGTGCCTGTGATACCGCCATGCCTACACGCATTTGACCTGCACCGCCAGCGTGACTGGAAGACGTCCTGCCTATACCTGAAAGCCTTCTGCCCAGACGGAAGCCCTGGAGAGAATATCATCCAGAGAACCAGGAACAGGTCAGAGATCGTCTGCCTCCTTCCCCAGAAGCCCAGGGGAGACTCTAAAGCCGCTGACGGCTACCGACAGTAACCCCGCCTTGGGTACTGTCAGATAATAATTTTGTGGGTAAATGCCAAAGCCTCTTGTAATTATTAATAGCCTTCTGCCCTAAGCAGAAAGTTGTTCTTTATGTCCTATGCTTACCTAGTGAGCAAGCGGTATACTGACCGCAAACCCTTCTCTTCAGCTTATATCGAGTTTAATTAATGCTATATATTAATAACTATTCCAGATCCTGTTATAACCTGTACATAGTTTCCATAAAGTTGCTAAGAACCTGTTAATATTATTATTAAATGGTGATTGGGGTGATGCGAGTTCTGAATATTTAATATTAATAAACTGTTAATATTTTTATATATCGTCTCGCATTAATTAATTTACCCCATCCCTTTACAATACTTTATGCAGTTTCATTTACATTTCTCCAGTAATATTAAAAATACAGATGTATCCAACCGAATCTCTGAACCAGCAGGAAGTTAGAAAACAGCCAGCTTAGACAGCCAACACCAGGTCTTGATTAGATGCATGCTTTGGTACATGTGAAATTGTGGGGTTTTTTTCCACTCACTATCATTGCATCTTTCCGCTTTTTCAAGTACAGCTCAGTTTTCCTGGCCAAATTACAGTAAATTAGCAGGAAATCAAACACTTACACACCATATACGCTACTTTATCTGCACTGCTTTATGCTTTTACAGGTGCCAGAACAATGTTTACATGCTTCTTATCTTCAGTTTCACAAATATGTACACATACACACACACACATATGTATGTATAGACACCAGGAGTGCTCTGAACCCAATATATCATCCATTTATGATGATGATTTTAATATATTTGTTATATTGATCTTCGGACTTTTACTTTAAAAAAGGTAACTCAATCTATACTCTGCATGGACTGCATTAATGTGGTGTTAGCATTATTAAAATAATTTACTACTGAGTCAGAGTCTGAATTCCTTTCTTAAGCCAAATTCCTATTGGCTTGTGTCGTGGTTTTTAGACCTGGTTGCAGGCAAGCCCCGGTGTAGCCACTTGCACAACTGTGTTGTGCGTGTCGTCCTGTACCACACTCCTCTACCTCTTCCATCCCCTCCCCATGGTAGATGGGAAGAATGAATTGGGAGCAAAATGCAAAACCCCACAAGCTGAGATAAGGAGAGATTAATAGAACAACACGGAGATCAAGTGAACAACAGAAATAACAGTAATAGTAAAGAAATAAATTATAAACTGAGTAATATGAAATATGATGTGTTTACCCAGTGCCAGAATCTGTCCCTAGCCATGCCAGTCCTCCCCTCTGCCCCCACCTCATAGCAGACATGGGGTTGTATAAGTATCAATAATCCCAGAAACTGGTTCAGGCCTATCCTAGTTGAATACAGGACACCTTGCATGTGAGTTCTGTGCAAGTGAATACGTCAGATTTTAGCACTTGTAAAACTCCAAGTTCTGTGTAATTCATTGCAAAATATTTTAAAAACTAGTTATATCCATCTCCTAGGTATGCCATGGCAGGTGAAATGCCATAATGAGCAGGCTGAGCTATATATAAGTAGTATGAAACACTGCACAAGAACATTTTGCTGTGAGATATGACAGGAAACAAATATTACACCTTCAGTGAAGGGTGGGGTGAAAGAATCAAGTTATCGTGCTGAGAAAAACAAAACAAACCAAAACAAAACAATGCAGGGTTTAATAAGTTTCATCTTGACACTAACACTAAATGAGCTCAGCTTTGCAAAATATACCAAAGTTGCTCCGAGCAGGTCACTGACAGAGAAATAGATGTTTCAATTTGAGGCTGTACATAAGTTTATCACAGGACAGATTTCACCTTTGCAGCGTCCTCTAGGGTTGAACTGAGAGCCGCGTTGTGTCAGTACTGGCTGCTGTCCTGAATTGCTATATGTCCCCTTCCAACTGAAATAGTTCTGTTCTATTCAATGAAAGGGCCTGAGAGAACCCATCCACGTGCTCTATACAAGATTACTTTTTGACACCCAGCTAAACATTCATCCTAGTTTTTCTCAGTATTCACCCCCATTGCTGTGTGATTGCGAGATATACCAAACAGGAAAAAGCACAATCCACCAGCTGGTTCAGACAGAGAACGCTGGCTATGGCTGTGGGGTGGAACGTAGCTGCTATCTTGATGTACTGAGAATGGCTTCTTACGTGCAGCTGTGTGCATCTGGTGCTAAGCACTCACTCTGCAGGTACAATTCCCAGTTCTAGTCTTCCCCTGCTCTGATGGGCAAAGAAAGAGTCTCAGTAAAGCTGTAAAGAATTTATTTAAAAAGAGGTTTGTGTAAGAGATAGATGATGTGACAGAGCCCTGCTACCACTGGCAAAAATTTCAGTGCTGCTTTTAGGGAAATAATCTTTTGGGTTGTGACTGGCTTGCTGAGCCCTTCTCTTGCCATATAATTGCCCGTGAAATTGCAGCCCATACGGTTAAAATATTAAGCAGGATAACATTACAGTTTTTAATCCATAGCTGAGACAAAGCAGAGATCAGGAGTAATCCTGCTCAACAGCACCACGTTTACTGTCTGATGTGGGAGATGTTGATTAGCTGTTAAGTAGAAACACATTTTTTAAAGTTACATAATCTGATGCTCAGATTTCCCCCTCCCCCTTGAAAAGAATTAAAACTAAATATTATGAGAAATTAAAAAGTTATTCAGTTCCTTGGTTTTGGGGGCAAGGGGGTGCACCTGCAGCTGAGGTTTTCCTTTCCCTTGCTCCCAAACCCATCACTCGGTGAAACATATTTTTGCCATGCGTTGTGCATAAGATCACACATTCGAGTTTTCAAAATCTGACTCAGCTATTACTCAGTACTTCCTCTGGCAAAATCAATGGAAATTTGCCTAAAGAAAGACTAGAGATTGAATAAAAATGGCAGGAGATATGAGGAACTGAGACAGAGCAAAACTGGAAGGAGAAAGGATCTCTTACCTCATTTATGACCTATGATGAACTTTCCCAGCACCCCTTGGGACACCCCTCACTGGGCACCAGACAACTTCCTGGTGTTTTTCTTATCTTGATCTGACCTCTTTTCCACAGAGCCGCTTTTGGATGTAATCCTTGGACCCACACTAAATCAATTTTGTGGCTGGTTGTTCTTCATGCAGAACATAAGCAGAGCGTAGAGGCAGATCGTGAGCCCTTCTCTAAAGGGTCTCTGGTTCTGCCTGTTACCTGTTGTCCTGTATGTAGATTGTGCTGGGACTGGGTCATGTGTACTCTCAGGAGAAATTATTTGACAGAATAATGCCCTCAGCTTTGGTCATATTTCTGTTTGGAGTTTTACGAGCAAGGTCCTATGCAAAAAGCGTTCCAGCTGTGGTCCTTATACAGAAATCAGCAGAGTAAATCTACACAGAAAATAGATTTAAGAAATGTTTCTAATTTGGCATAGATAGCCTGAGTTAGTTGACAATTCAGATCAGTTTGAGTTAGGCTAATAAAGGATTCTAAAGTTGAATTCGAACCTTTTTTGTAAGTCATCTCAAGTTAAGAATACTGCTTATCTTCCATTTTCTTCCTCTCTCCATTTTTTTCCCCTTTGAAATATAGTCATCTCTGCCAACAGGCACCTAAATAAAATTGGAGGGATTTTTCAGAAGTGCTGAGCACAAACGAATCTAATGAAAATCAGAAAAAGCTGTGGGTGTTCAGAAATTTTAGGTGCCCGAACAGGGATTTGGCTGCAGAGAGTTAGACGCCCTTGTTTGAGAACTTTTGGCTCAGAAATATACTACCCAACGCATTGTATGAGTGTAATGTTCACTGAAATGTGAAATGTCAAACTCTGTTTAAAACTCTGGGAAACTAATAAAGTCCATGTATGCTTCTGCAGCATTCACCTGGGAAAGTGGCCCCTTTTAATTTCTTGTAATTACGTAGGAAAAAAGACTCGAAGTAAGAATTATGATGTTGATGTTCTGTCCATTTCCCCTCCTCTTTCTCTTTCTATCCCTTTTATTTCAACTAGTATTTATTTATTTATTAAAAAGTATTTATTTCCTTCCCTTATTTTCATCATTCTGGTATTTCAGTACATAAATGATGCCAAAACAATAACCCTGAAACCAATTTAGCAGGTTGAAATTGAGGTGAAAGATAATATCACTCTCCAAATCTAGGCTCTGCGGCCAGCTCAGCTGACATCATGATGAGTCTTCTGAGGAACTGCACCAGCCTTTTTAGCAAAAATGCTTTGTGTAGTGGGCACAAATAGCTTCTACAAGCTAGATGGATATCAGCATATACCAGAAGACAGAAAAATAACCCTCATTTTACAGCGACTTCAGACATTCAACTCCTTACAGTGAGAGAATGTCTAGCCCAAGGTGATCTAAAAACAAGTCAATCCCTTCCAGTGCTGAGCGAAATATTGTGCAACCCAGAAGTTTTTTTTGCTCCCATATGCAAGACCTCAGCACAAGAAGATCAAGGGTATAAAGATGGGATCTTGTGGGGTTTGCTTCTGTCAAGAAGAAAGTAGACTGAAAATGGGGCGAAAGAGAGGACAGAAAGAAAAACTGGATTATAGGCTCTGTCAAAGCATCCAAGTAGCTGGAAACTGGGTTTGGTTAAAAGAATAACAAACATCAATCAATACAAATGTTATTTCCAAGCTTCGGAGAGGGTACTGCAATCCAGATTTTCTGGACTAGGAGTCAGACCTTTGCCCAGTAGCAGCTGTGTTTTATGTACCCAATCCTCCCCTAACATTTTCCATTTTAGCCAAGTCTCTCCACGCTTCCGCTCTTGCTCTCTGAAATTCAGATGAAACAGCTGCGGGCTCCACCATGCCAGCCAACTGCTTCTTTAATTTTTCTCTCTCACAATAATCATTAAAAAATTAAGCTAGTTGACGCTGCATGAATAAGGAGGTTAATCAAAACCAGACCCCAATGGTGGCCCAGTTCCAGTTCAGCTCAGATGGGTTGCAAGGGTAGAGTTGGCTCCATGCAAACTTCTGAATTAAGATGCAGATAGTTGGACGGAGCCTTGGAATGTGTGGGACTGTGTTGAGAGGTCCCTTGTATTATAGACTTTACTAAGGACGGATTCTGAACTTGTTAGTGCACAGGTCTCTATTCAGGACATCTCTCTGCCCTCCTTTCCTTCCCAACTTCCAGTCTGAGGTGATTGCTCATCAGAAAACCACCCACCGTTTGTTACGGTTACGCATGAACATGCATTCTCAGAAAAGGCCCCCACAGGCCACAGGGAACAAATGTGTCTATTTGTTTTCCATTAGTATTGATTACATTTTTTAAAGTCAGCTCTTTCATTCCTCTCTTTGACTGGAACTAGCAGAGGTAAGCTGGTTCTGGGAAGCACAGTTAGTGTGAGCATAGCTAGATGCGTGTGTTCAGAGGAGAAAGTCTGAGGCTTATGAGTTGGGTCATCAAATGTCTCCATGCTTAACTAAGGGGTTCTGAAGTAAATTTCTCTTCCTTGCAGAAGTGACTGTTAAGAATTTGATTATGAGAAGTGAAAGGCACCTACACAACCAAGTGAAGTAAACAAAAACTGCAGATGCTTAAGGCACCCAGCTCTCAGACTCATAGACCAGGGTTCAAGCCATTAAAAGTGAGATATTAAACTGAAATCTCTGAATAAGACAGGTAATACCTGAGGGATTCCTCTGTGAAACAAACATTGGCACATTGATATTCAATTTAGATATGGATGGAACCTACTGCTTCCTACCACTGCGGTCAGAAGAGGAATGTCTAGGGTCTGAAGGTCTTGATTTGACCTATACCTACTCTTTCTTGTTCTATAACTGAAAATGACTATAAAAGGTAAAGTTTGTGTCCTACCGTGTTTCGGTATAGAGACTAACAGTCTGAAAAACTGAAAAATGTAAGTAATTAATTCTGGAGAGAGTAAGGCATTCTTTCATTTTTCTCTGAGTTCTTGCATGATGAGAAAGGGTTAAAAGAGCTTTAAAGAATGTGGAATTTACACATTTCACTGCTCTGTATGAAGGAGGAGGGCTGAAACAACCAGAGAGGTACATTCCAAAGGTCGATACACAAGAAAAATCTACCAACTTGGCTTTCAACCCCTAAAGGAGACCATTTGGACAAAACCAAAGCAAACAAACCCAAAACAAACAAAACAAAGCAAAAGAAAATAGTGTATTCATCTGGAAATTATTGAGGGTCACTCCCTAAGAAAATGGTACATACAAAGTAGACTCAGTCATATACATATGATCCAGAAGAAGTTAAGTGTCCTCCTGCACAACCATTGAAAAAACTGCTTTGTAGGTATAGTTGAGCAGTTAAGGAGGAGAAATGCAATTGCTTTTACAGATCCTCCTGGAATTGGCAGACATCTTAACAATACAAGGACAATTCTCACCTTTAGTAGTTTGGTTGGATATCTCAGCAAGAAAACACAAACCACAGAATTTTGCGTAGAGTATCCCAGCAGCCTTCAGACCACATGTGCCCAGGAGCGGTCTCATGTGTTCAGTCGGGACCTTGGCAGCTGGCTCTCTAGCTCCAGTCTCCTGTAAAGATGAGGCCTTGAACAGTATTGATGTTTTCTGTACTTAGCCTCTGACAGCCCTTAGATCCATCATTAAATTGGTGCACTTCCCAGCTCCTCTGGCTAGGCTCTTTGGCAACAATGAAATCCCCCTACCTACTTATTCCTAATCCTCACCCCTGGTAAACTGGCAAAAAAAGGATCTCTGCTGTCCTGAAGATACCTTCAGACCTTTGAGAAGCATCTGTGAAGCCCTTTACCCATGTAGTGCTTTCCTTCCTGTCATGCTGGGGGAAAAGGAATTCTGGCATACTTTGTGCAATGCAGAGTCTCTGAAGAGTTGTCCGCATGCCACCATCTACTGAGGGAAAGGGCATTTAATGTGGTTTTGGCAAGTGTCTGACAGTGGAAACCTCCATGATACCTACTGCTACCCAGTGGATGTACTTGCTTTCCATTTGGAAACGTTTTGTTGAGTAAAATCCTGGCTAAGAAAGCTCCCTGGATATCCCATTTTTATTATTTTTCAAAGCAGAAGGAAGTGTTATGTTCCTGAAGCATGGCACAATCGCAGAACTTGCCTCTGCCCATTTCCTTATTAATACCCTTAGCAACTGGGCAGATCAGAACATTTCCATAATGAATCCCTCTAGAAGTGATTTATTGAAGTGGATAATCTTTTCCTAAGAGAACTCACCTCGAGGTTACTCAGAAGTTACTTGGTGGTAGCTGGGTGACAGGCTCACCTTTCTCCTTTGTAAAACTTTTTTGCTGCCCTTCAGGACTCCATCTACAGTACACAAGTAAGCAAAACTTTGTGGAGGAACTCTGAAAGGAGTTGGAAGAAATGGAGAAAGGAGAAATGGAACTCAATGGTGGTACTAAGGGAGAGGAAATACACACATACAATATATGTTACAACAAGTACCATTAAATATTGCCTAGAAAAAGATCCATCAACAAGCCCTTGGTTGCCATTCTGAATTCTCTGCTTTGTAGAGACCAGCTTGTGTGTCTGAATATTGACATTTAGCATCTCTATGTAGATGCCTACAAACGTTTATACCTACAGGTACTTAAGGTACCCCTATTGATGAGATTTACATTTACTCAATCAATGATCAGAAGTTAATATGTGTAATTCAGGCAAAACCTGTCACTACTTAACACTGCTCTTCCAGTCTAAGACAGTTTGCTACTTGTTGATGTCTTTGTAGAATGTTTCTAAATGACAAATGTTCCATAAAAGCAGAACTACTTTCTGAACTCTATCAAAGTAAAATCTAATCACATTGATTCTCCACTTAGACTGCTGATACTAGCCCAGCATGGATGAATTAACTGAATATAAAAAGGAGAGTGTGACACAAACGTGACTTTTAAGTGAATTTGAAATTCAGAATTCAAAACAAGAAAACCTCATAGTTTCTTACCAGTTCAACACAGAAACAAAAGTTTTTATTTTCCTCTCTCTTGTCTTCAGAACTGTAGAATTTTAGACAGTTTGAAGTTGTTGTTTTGAAAAAACATGTATATATTCCCTCTATTTTGGTTTTCAGAAGTTATAAAAGTTCATTTCAGATAGAAAATGTAGAGATTAGACTATTAGAATTCCCCATTAAAATGTTAATTAAGAGGAAAAAAGTCAATAAAATGTTACTTTTGCACAANCAACAGACAGAAGCCTCTTAAAGAAAGTTTCTCCCATATTCCCTAAATGCTGCACATTCCCAGTGTCAGAGGAATATGTCATGCTCTGCTCCCCTTTTCAGTCACAGGAACTGGTAGAGCATCCCCTTTTACAACTATTGCACTAAGTGTCATCTCGTGCTATCTGAACAGATAAGGAAGCTTGTGATGGTTAGTGGGGCAGAAAGACTCCTATGCTCTATCTTGTATCCATCGCAGTGCAGCAGAGGGCAGTGTTTGGACCTATCGCTAGAAGAGGGACGTCAAGATGCTGGAGCATGTCCAGAAAAAGGGCAGCAGAGCTGGTGAAGGGTATAGAGAACGAGCCTTGTAAGAATTAGCTGATGGAATGGGTTTGTTTAGCCTAGGGAAAAGGAGACTAACGAGAGATCTTGTCACTCTCTACGACTAGCTGAAACAAACTTGTAGAGAGGTAGGGGACTCTTCTCCCAAGTAACAAACAAAAGGACAAGAGGACATGGTCTCAGGTTGTTTCAAGGGCTGTTTAGATTAGATATTAGGAAAATATTCTTCACTGAAAGGGTTGTCAAGCATTGGAACAGGCTGTCAGCAAGGTGGCACAGTAATGAACCCTGGAGGTATTTAAAAGAGATGTAGATGTAGAGGTGTTGTTTAGCAACATGGCTCCGTGGCGACCTAGCACTGTTAGGTTAATGGTTGGAGTTGAAGATCTTAAACATCTCCTCCTATCACAATGATTCTATGATTTTTTAATAGTGCAAATTCTTAAGCTTAATTAAAAAGCAAACAGTACAAATAAAGAACCTGAGCAAAAATCCAAAGCAGTAACTGCTATCAGTGTCAACCTCACATAATTTATCTCCCCTGCAAGTTACCTAGCACCCACCAGGTTCAGTGAAGCTAGCTGTTTTTGTAAGCTCTGATTTGGTGGAATTTCAATTATTTCACATGAGCCATCTGTTCAGTAATTTTTTTTTCCCCCAAACCCTCCCTGTTTTCCAGAATGACAGAGCTATGGAGAGAAGTTTCTGAAATCATATGTCTGTTTTAACTTCCTGCTGGGATCATTTGTTTAATGCTACTGGAATTTCCAAATAATGAATTGATGAATTGTACCATACAGTTAATTAACTCATGTGTCAGAGTTCTGGAAAAGTAAGTATATACTGAGTGTATATATATTTATACATACACATGTGCATCTATATAAACACGTATATATCTATATCTCTTTACATATCTAAGTAAACAGCAGGCTCTACTCCAGAGAAGTTCAAGGCTGAAGATGCTTTTTATGCATCAGTGGCCTCAAAAACTCAACCACAGAATATCAAGGAGAGTGGTAAATCATGACAGGGAAACTTGAAGCTGAGGGTGAGTTATCACTAGTGTGAGATACATTTTGAGAGTCAGAAGTGAGTTGTTTCAGCAGAACTGGCTTTAGGAAGAAGTGCTCAGCACTCCATTAGGCCTATCCCTAAGAACTCTTGATAGTCTCTGCTTTTTGCAAGCATCACTCAATAATGTTTTTAAACATGACATAATCCCAGATAATAAAAGAATACCACTCTATGAAAAGGGCCAAAACAGAAGCTGAAATATGGTAGTAGTTTCACTCTCGATACACCTCTGGGCAAAAGCTGAATGAATTGTAGTCCAAACAGAGCAATTCACCTTTATCTATAGTACATTGTCATTGTACATCATTTAGCCTTTTGTGACAGGTCTTGTTGAAACACTTCTTTCTAAGCCTCCTAATTGATCCCAGCACATACCATCTATTTTCCCTACAATTAACATGCAATAGTACATTCTAATATCAATGCAAATACTAGCACAAACACTGCCTTTTCATGCCACATGTAGTTGTTTTTTTCCACTAAGTAAATTAATCAATCTTAACTCAGCATTTATCACTTCACTGATGGGTCGGCTGAGAAACAAAGAGACTTTTGTTTGGGTCAAAGCAACAAAATGCATCAAGTGGCCAGAAAGTTTCTTTGTATGTTTCAGCATATTGAGTGCTCTTCCCCTTGCTCCTCAATTACTAGCCTGAGAAATATTTGAGAGAGTCTGAAGCTAGGACTTGTGGTGTTTTCCCATGTTTTGCTTTCACAGGATGTAGAAGCAGACTGCATGCCTTCCACTGGTGCAATACAAGCTCGAGAACTTGGAGGCTAGCTCAGCATTTTCCACAGGAGCGTGTGCCAGGCAGCTGGCTGAGATGTGGCCTGCTCTTCATCTGTGCTTTGTGTGAGCACGTCACCAACTGCTTGACTTCTGGTAGTGATTTGCCTACATATTCTCTTCTACCCTGCTTCAGGTGAATATTATATTCCTTTAGGAAGGAGCCAAGAAAACTTTCCTGCCTGATTTCGGTTTTCTGAAGTTGTGAAGAGATAGAAGAGGTCATGCATAAATAGAAACATGGTTGGGACAATGTGGTCTCTCACTATCACGCTTCAGAACATAGGTAAATCCTGTTTCTCGGTTGAGTTTTCCATCCAGGCTGGACACAGAAAGTGCCACAAGGGAGTGGCTGTAGGTGAGGGGAAGTGCAGGGTAATTTTTCTCTCCGAGGAAGTAACAGAACTCCAAGCAAATCTGGGACACGTAATTGTCAAGATGGCATTATTGTGGCCTTCAGTTACAGGCGCCAGGGAGACTGGCCAAAGTGGGTGGCAGCTGGCAGACCCTGGTGTTATGACATGGTATGATGACATTTCTGCCACGATTTTAGGCCCTCAGGCATAGAAGGAGCCCAACCTTGGACCTCCATCATTAGAGAAGAACTGCCTGCAGTGAATCATGTCAGAACAGGGATCGAGCCTGAATGTTCCACTCTTCTCCAGGAGAAAAACACAGCAGAGACCAACACAGACAGGTGTGTGAGCCCTGCTGAAATATGAATTGCACTCCAGGGAGAAAGTGAAATCAAAAGAGGGACTTGTCTTACTCTAGAACTGGGCTGTGCATCATGTCTGTCTCTTGCTACCAGTTCAAAAATCTCCATCCTACATGGGATCTGTGTTTAGTCCCCAATGTATGGTTTAAAACCAGTAGTAATAGACTTCCAAAATAAGATTATAACAGGACTAAACAGAGAACTATGTTCAGATTTAGTGGGAGAGAGGGGAAGCCTAGAGATTGGAAAGGATTAGGGTTGCACCAGTATATCTGGTCATCATCTTGCTCTTTTCTGCTTTGATGTGGTTTTCTAGAGAAGACTGCAAGAACAGGTTTTGCAGCTTTTGCTAGATGTGAACTTCTGAGCAAGAAGGCAAAATGTGGAGGAGGGACTAGGGAAAAAAAAATCAACATTCATTCTCTAAAAGCTCTTTAGTACATCTGGCTCCTGCTTAGTTTCATAAACGTCTGAGTGCTATAGAACACGCTCTTGGAGATGGACCTTGCATGACATGATACTGTGCAGAGAGAAAATTAGGAGAGCCAAAGCACAGCTAGAGCTCAAGTAAATTACAGCTGTTAAGGATAACAAGAAATGTTTCTATAAATTCATTAACAACAAAAGGAGAACTGGGGAAAATCTCCATCCTTTATCAGATGCAGAGGGAAACACAGTGACTAAAGGTGAGGAGAAGGCTGAGGTGTTCAATGCCTACTTTGCCTCAGTTTTTAGCACTGGATCCAGCAGTTCCCTGGACACCCAGCCTCATGAACTAGAAGTCAGGGAAGAGAACCAGAATGAGGTCATCACAATAAATGAGGAAATGGCCAGAAATCTGCTAAGCCAATTAGACCCACACAAGTCTGTGGGGCCGGATGGGCTACACCCAAGTGTGCTGAAAGAGTCGGCAGATGTGCTCACCAAGCTGCTCTCCATTATTTACCTGAAGTCCTGGTTAACTGGGGAGGTCCCAATGGACTGGAGGGTAGTAAATATAACACCTATCTACAGGAAAGGAAGAAAGGAAGACCTGGAAAACTATAGACCTGTCAGTCTGACCTCAGGACCAGGGAAGGACTTGGAGTAGGTCATCTTGAGGGTTATTCCATGCGATATAGAGAACAACCAGGGCATGAGGCCCATTCAGCATGGGCCCTCCCTGACAAAACTGATCTCCTTCTATGACGAGATGATCAAAGTATTGTATGAGGGAAAGGCTGCGGATATTGTCTACCTAGACTTTCAAAAAAATCTTCAACGTTGTTCTCCACAGAATTCTCATGGACAAACTGACTGCTGTTTGGACAACCACAGCTCTGATGGATAAAGCACTGCTGCATAAAAGGGCCCAAAGGGTGGTGATCAATGGCATTAAATCCTACTGGCAGCCGGTCACAAGTGATGTTCCTCAGGGCTCAGTCTTGTGACCACTTCTCTTTACATCTTCCACCACTTTCACCACTTTCACATCTTTAGTGCTGATTTGATGAAGACGTAGAATGTGTCATCAGTAAGTTTGCAGATGACACCAAGTTAGGTGGCAGTGTTGATCTGCAGGAGTGTAGGGAGCCTCAGCAGAACTTGGATAGATTGGGTAGGTGAGCCAATATTAATGGGATGAGCTTTAACAAGGCCAAATGCCAGGTACTGCACTTGGCTCACGGCAACTCCAAGCAATGCTATGGGCTTGAGGAAGTGTGGCTGGATAACTGTCTGTCAAAAAGGGACCTGAGGGTTCAAATTGACAAGTAACTGAATATGAGCAAGCAGTGTGCCCAGGTGGCAAGGAAAGCCAGTGGCATCCTGGCTTGTATTAAAAATGCTGTGTCCAGCAGGGGTAGGGAGGTGATTGCTTGTACTCAGCTTTGGTGAGGTCACGCCTTGAGTATTGTGTTCAGTTTTGGGCACCTCAATACAAGAGGGTTGTTGAGGTGCTGGAGAGAGTGCAGAGAGGGGCAACAGAGCTGGGGAAGGACCTGGAGAATAAATCTTATGAAGAGCAACTGAAGGAGCTGGGGATGTTCAGTTTAAAAAAAGAGGAGGCTGAGGGGAGACCTCATCACTGTCTATAACTACCTGAAAGGACATTGTGGAGAGGTTGGTGCTGGTCTCTTCTTACAGGTAAGTAATGATAGAACGAGAGGGAATGGCCTCAAGCTGCAACTGGGTAGGTTTAGATTGGACATTAGGGAAAAAAATTTCATGGAAAGAGTAGTCAGACATTGGAATGGGCTGCCCGGAAGGTGGTTGAGTCACCAATCCTGGATGTGTTCAAAGGTCAGTTAGATGTAGTGCTTGGGGATATGGTTTAGGGGTGAGCTTTGTAAACTAGGGATATTGGTTGGATTTGGTGAACCTGAAGGTCTTTTCCAACCAGAATATTTCTGTGATTCTGTAACATGGCCTAGCAAAGCTGAGGTTTGATATGCTTGTCACCAGTCCAGTGACAAAACTGCCATTATGTCTTACCTGGAGTGTCACTCTGTTGTATTACATGCACAGTTATGTGTCTACATGAGAAGTGCATGTGTGTGGGAGTGCTTGCGTATATGTAAGATAAACAATCTCTAGGAATTTGTCTGATTTTTGTAATCTGGACATTGTAAAGTGAAGCTGGACACTCATCTGTGACAGAGGCTGCTGGAGAGCATCCTCTCAAGCATACATTAAAAAAGCCCAAGCAAAGTAGTCTGCAGGCTATGTACAAGGCAACTGAGCAGCCACATGCAAGACAGAGCACGCTGTGCTCAATCACTCATTAGCAATGCAGTGGGCCCAGGTCCAAGTTAGGACAACCCATTCAAAAGTTTGGCTAATTTCAGGACGACTAAATAGGCTGATGGAGTTAGCAGGCTGGGGCAAAGTGCCCAGGGCCACCTACTTCAGAGCAGCACCCCTCCCTGCATAAATGAAGTGTGCTTATTCCCAGCTGACCCACCAGAGAAATGATGGGATGTGCTGCAGAAGGCCTGTTCCCTGCAGCAGAAGATGGGAGAAGTAGCACCACTTTGAATCTCCACTGGTGCTAGTTCCCTTCCCCACAGCCCTGCAGAGTGACTGCAGCTGTTGTGGACAGGGTTGTCTGCTCCCTCTTTTGGTGTGGTCAGGGCCCTCCCTGAAGTACAGCCTCATGCTGCTTCTACAGGATGAGCACCTGGGGAAGTACCTGGAGTCAGGTTCTGACTAGCTGGGCCATGCTGACCACAGTCCAGGAGTTGCCATCTAACTAGATCAGGAGATGGATAGCAGATCTCCTTTTTTTTTTTTTTTTTTTTTT
>VWYK01081833.1:42670-53667 GCA_013399775.1 Semnornis frantzii | reverse complement strand
AAAAATCACATTCATTTTGTTCTCAAACCCTGCTGAATCTGTTTCCATAAATTATAATGTTGTACATTAAGTCAGAGTGATAAAACATGGAAAACAGTGTTTTCCAGAACCAAGTTCCTAGGGCAGCTTCTCTTTCATCAAAAGTTGGCAAATATTTTTTTTTTGTTTTTTTTTTTGTGATTCCAAGGGCCCACTTGTCTACTCCTCCAGACTTTTTCTTCATTTTTGCTGTCAGTCATTAAGGCAGTGACTTTATAAGCCTTTGCTGGCTAACCAGTTGCTGGGGTTGTTTTGTTTGTCCTTTGCAGGGGTCCTTTAATTAGGAGCCTTCAGCTTTGAGGCATCAGAGCTTGTAGGAAGCCAAATCTTAAACATCAGTTTTGTCATGTCTTTATCCAAATGCACCCCGACAGCTCAGATACTTTTCTGTTCATTTGCTATGCATTGAGCCATCCTAAAATGTAGATACTCAGTTTATGTCACCATTAGTAAAATAAATCCATACACATTTATCCAATACAGTCTTGTTATAATTCAATAGTAATTTCTGCTTTCCCAGTGTCCACAGGTCTGCTGATGCTCTGGAAAGTTGCTGATACAACATGGCATGGTGGTAAGAATTAAACTGTGAGAAAACCCTGTAAATGTACAAAAACTGTCATTTATGTACAGACACACACAAACTTCATGTCCATTGCCTTTTGTTAGCTGAAGGCACAGGTTGTTTAAATAAATATATATGTATGTGTGTATTTGTGCGCATAAACCCAGCCTTTTAACTTGAAGTGTACTTTAAGATGACAATAGCTACAAAAGGTTTAAATATTGCATAAGATATAGCATTCAATGCTCTCATAATCATGAATTCACATCACATCTCAGAAAGGCCGTTAGCTTCTTGAGAAGTCCCAGATGAAACACAGCTGTCAGCAGCAGAGCAGGACACATTAGGAAGGTTTTCTATTTCTGCTGCCTCCATACCAGAGGCAGGTGTGGAAGCAAGGAGTGAGAAAGAGTAGCCGAGGACCTCTGTGGATTTCTCTGGGACTAGGCAAAGATAAGGAAAGAAAAGATGATACAAAGAAGAACCAGGCTGCTAAGAGGAACAGTGGGAAATAGAAGAACATGTTTAGGTCGGTGTTTTGCTTCCGTAATAAAAATAGGGAGAGTAAAGGTTGCCTCAGAGCTGGATACGTCCCCTGAACCCAGCAGGTACATTATTGTGCTGCATCCCACAGCACAGAATCACAGAATTAACCAGGTTGGAAAAGACCTCTAGGATCTAGTCCAACCTATCACCTAACCCTTCTAATTAACTAAACCACGTCACTAAGTGCCTCATCCGGTCTCCTCCAGGGATGGTGACTCCACCACCTCCCCAGGCAGCCCATTCCAATGCCATTCACTCTTTCTCTGAAGAATGTCTAAACCTAAACCTCCCCTGGTGCAACTTGAGACTGTGTTCTCTTGTTCTGTCACTGGGTGCCTGGGAGAAGAGACCAACTCCCACCTGGCTACAGCCTCCTTTCAGCTATATGTGGAGAGCAACGAGGTCTCCCCTGAGCTTCCTTTTCTCCAGGCTGAATGACCCCAGCTCCCGCAGCCACTCCTCACAGGGCTGTGCTTCAGACCCCTCACCAGCCTTGCTGCCCTTCTCTGGACATGTTCAAGCACCTCAACATCTTTCTTAAATTGAGGGGCCCAGAACTGGACACAGTACTCAAGGTGTGGCCTAATCAGTGCTGATTACAGGGGCAGAATGACCTCCCTGGTCCTGCTGGCCACACTATTCCTGATACAGACCAGGATGCCATTGGCCTTCTTGGCCAGCTGGGCACACTGCTGGCTCATGTTCAGTCACCTGTCCACCACTACCTCAAAGGTACCTTTCTGCCTGGCTGCTCTCCAGCCACTCTGTTCCCAGTCTGTAGCACTGCATGGGGATGTTGTGGCCAAAGTGCCGAACCTGGCGCTTGGCCTTGTGAAAACTCATACCTTTGAAGTAATGCATGCCAACCTGGACAGTAATTGAGGGTTAATTACCATATACTGGAGATTTAACGGGTGTGACTCGTGTTAATATGCAATAAGCAAAGCTCATGTTGTAGTAAGTACAATTTCATGGAAAATTGAGTGAATCACTGTAACTGTTAATGGGTTTCCAAGGAATCTCCTCTACACTCGGTAAGAACCCTTCTTTTATTAGTTTGAGGCCATCTGAACAGTTTATCTGCCCTGTGGGGGTTATTACCATATGCCAAGAACATCAAGATAAAATCGGGAACACAGAATGAGAAATAATAATTTAGGAACTGAAATGTAATGGCCTCAAGGGAACATGTAGACTGATGACTGGATGAAGTGGTAAACCAAGTATTACTGGGGATTTTATTTCCAGCTATGCCACAAATGGCTTTGTGGCCAAGAACACCATTTAACTTCCCTGTGCACAAGTCTATAATGAAACTGTTCATGCTTGCCTGTCTTCAACGTGTGTCAAATCTTTGTTAGCAAAAGGCTTGGGGATATTGCAGTGTAAGATACTCAAGATGTGTGAGGTTTATCGTATCTTAGCCACAAATATCTCCGTACACAAAAAGCTAGCATGGGGTTGACCCTGTTTCCTGAGTGAAGCTACTTTGTTTTGCTAGCTTTTTGTCATTCTTTCATACAGAAAGATTATTCCTTAATGAAAGACTGCTTTAATTAAATTAATATTAATGAGTGTCCTAAATTATAATTATTCCATTCCACCAACCTCATAGTAAAATGAGGATCTGCCAGAGAACATATCTGTATTGCTTGTCTGTCTCATCCACTTGGACTGCAGGATTTTTGCAAGAAAGATTATCCCTGGCTGCGTGCACACCAAATATCTTGAGCTCTTCATGTGTTGCTTTAGTGTAATAACCACATGGAGGATCAAAACAAAGGGATTGCAGGAAGAGAGGGATTTGAAGGTTGATGCCATATCTAGTCACGCATGTACATAAAGCCTGTATTACCAATATATTCTTGGGGCTATTTTCGTAGATAAATCATGAGCTATATGTAAGCAAGCTGACTAACAATAATTACAAGAACAGAAAAAGTACCTCTAACTTGCAATGGTTACATATTAGTTTCCTCTATACAATAGCAAAAAAAAAAAAAAAAAAAAAAAAAAAAAAAAAAAAAAAGGAAAAAAACATGTGAAGAGAAGCTAAGAAAACAAAATAATTCAAATACACAGGCAATAAAAAATAAGACTAATCTCTGCACATTTGAAAGAAATGGTTAAAAGTCACAATGGACTCTTTTAGTGAAAGGGCATAGGATTGGTGTGATTGTAAATTCATTGACTGGGACAAGCTGACATGGTTATAACTAAACTTGGGTTTAAAAGCTCCTTGGTTTGCAACTTAGCTGTGAAAAGAAAAAGTGAGGGGAAGGAAAGCATTTCTGGACCTTCTTCTGTAAATCACAGAATCACAGAAACATTCCAGGTGGAAAAGACCCTCAGGATTACCAAGTCCAACTGATATCCCTACTCTACAAGGTTCGCCCCTAAACCACATCCCCAAACATCACATCCAAATGACTTTCAAACACATCCAGGGGTGGTGACCCAACAACCTCCCTGAGCAGCCCATTCCAATGCCTGACCACTCCTGCTGTGAAAAAATGTTTCCTAATACCTAGTCTAAATCCACCCAGTGGCAGCTTGAGGCCATTCTCTCTTATTCTATCACTATTTACATGTGAGAAATCAGCAGCAGTCTCTCCACTACATCCTTTCAGATAGTTGTAGACAGCGATGAGGTAACCCCTCAACCTCCTCTTTTTCAAGCTAAACAACCCCACCTCCCTCAGTTGCTCCTCCGAAGATTTATTCTCCAACTGTTTTTTCTTTCTATGAATGAAGCAGTAGAGAACATAGGATTTGTCATTTCTCTGATTTCTCATTCGAAGTTTGTCCCATTATAACTGTGTAATTCCAGTGAGGACAAAAAAGATACTAAAGATTGCACGAGATACTAAACATTGCTTAAACAGTTCAGAATTCAAACATTTAAGCTGTTCATTTTCCACTGAGTTTTGAAAAGCCACTAAAAAAGGAATTTAAAATGGCCGATGTCTGGTCCTGCAGAAAATGTGGGAGCAAACTGCATTTTTGCCACTGTATTGACAGCAAAAAGTAACCCAATATTTCAATTGTATGTCACGACAGTCTGGAACTGTTGTCAGAGAGGCCACATAGAGCTTTTGAACAGAATTTGGGATGCCTGTTGTTTTCACTTGTTTGAAGCTGAGTATTGATTTACACTTATCCTGTCCTGGTTTTGTTATTGCCCAGCATTACAAGAGTGTGGCTATTTCTGTCCTGATTTTTTGGGATATGCTTTTAATACCAATATGACAGAGACCAGCCTGAATATAGAAGGATGGATACCTGATAGAAGTGATGAAAAATCTTTAAGAATGTTTCCTCTACAATGATGTGGGGGGGTTTTGACAATCTTTTTATTTAAAAGTCAGAAATTCAGTCATTGGTAAGGGATATGCTGTTAGCTAAATAAAGTGTAGGGATCTCAGAAGTTAAGATCTGTAGCTGTTACATCCCTGCATTGTCCACCTGCTCATGAAAACCAGAACTTTTAGTTTCTGAGTCATATTTCTGAGTCTATTGGAACAGTTCAGAAATGTAATTTAAAGTGATGAGTCACAAACTCATTTTCATCGCATGAAGATCAGGTGACAACAGCCATCAGTTACACCAAGGGATTTTGTTCCACTGATCTCCCTAGCTCAATTCCTTGTTTCAGTCACCTTACACCAGAGATCTGGAGACAGTGTTTGGGCATAACTAATTCTGGTGTTCTCTTCATAATAGGCCTGCTTGGTGCTTTCCTTTAAAATACATTTGCAGATGTTAGCCAAGCTGTGCACTGCTCATTTGCATCTGTTCAATAATGTTTATGGTGCAAAGGATTGGGCAGCATGCCAGAGCCACTGGTACCTCCAAAGGATCAGCTTCTGATTTGGTGGAGCTATTAATCTTTCGGCAGTAAAGAAGTGCAGCCCTGCTCACTATGAAAGAGAGGAACCTGGTGCTTGTTGTAGGTGGGCCCGTAAGAGAGGAGGTGTTGGTATACTGTTGGAGTCAGTGTGGTAAAATAGCAAAGCAAGGGCATTATGGAATGTATCTGGGACCTACAGCCATTTTGTTTACATTGCACATTTCAGAAACACAGATTTTAGATGCTGGGATTTTTCATGTTGCTTAAGAGGGAAATGATATAACTTTTATCTGCAACTGTAAATCTCTAAGTATGGTCTAGATTACAGAAGCTAAATGACCTTCCTAAGGTCTGTATCATTGGCCATGTACTTGCAGTGCTGTTGCTGATTTATGCTCTCGCATTTGTCCTGTTTTACAAACACAAACATTTTATTAGGTATTTAAAAAGCCACATCCTTGTTTTAAGTAAAATATATCCATCCCTTACCCTCTAGTTATACCAAAAAAACCCCCCCACCTTTTAACAACTTTAGCTTGAGTAGAGCAACAAACAATAAATAAATCACAAATCAAATAATGTATCCAGCAAAGAGCTTCTTAGTTGAAGAAATGCATCCATAACACTTTTACAGATTGCTGCAGTCAGACCCCTCAGTGATTCTCTGCCTCTTCTTCTGCATCTTCCTATGAAATTCAATAAAACATAATTAGACTTGACCTAAAGATCGGAGTTCTTTGTGTTTGCGAAATGACACTGTCTAAATTAATAGATCCCAAGAATATGATCATGAGCATATGTGAGTGTAATCTCAAGCCCCAGAATGGTTCTGGTTTCTGGAAGTTATCTAGCATGGGACGGGTTCCTGAGAAGGAAGATCTGATACCAAAGCTCTTCCGCAGCATGCCAAGTGGTTAGTACAAACGAGTGCCATGTTGTCTGTATGCAATAATGAAGAAAGTATTCAAGACACGTAACAAACTACTGTGGATGCTTTTCAGTTGCTGCAGTTAAGATGAACAGGTCAAATCAATGTAACATTCTGCATGGAGTTGGCTGGAATGTCACTCTGAAAATAGGTTCTATAGCTTTTAAGTATAAATTATTCTGTGTGATGTGAATTGCATATGCCAGGTCTTATTGAAAAGGCACAGCCTGAAAGCATAGCAGCGGGAAAGAAATGAGAATGTCCTCATTCATCTTAACTTTGAAGTCTAATCAACAATTTAAATATCTATTATTTATTTACTATAGAAACGTTGTGACATCCAGCAAATTGTTTCATTCCACGATAGCTGGAAATACTGATATTTGCCCAGCTGACTGATTATTCTGTGGATGCATAAGTCTGAGCCAGTGATATAAATAAAAAATAATAACAAAGTTATAAAATCAACCTCTGGCAAAAGTGGTCACATTCTGTTTCACTTTCTGAGAGTACATGCAAAGAATAGATGAGTTTTCTAACCAAATAGTTCACCTTTAAAATTAATTTTTATAAAACAGCAAATGCATAATTTTTACTGAAAACAAAATGAACAAAAAAACCCCACAAGCAAACAACCCCCCAAAAAATTAGCTAATAATCTTTCCCTTAAACTCCACTTACTGTAAGTTTTGCCTCCATGTTGTTTAGGAAATGGGATGCAGAGATGATGCTGCCCATGTTGCCTCCAGATGCTCCTTGTGTTTGGCACTTTCTGGATAATGCTGGACTGCTTCAGAGGTGCAAGCTAGGACTTGCATACCATGTGCCATTGCATCATATAAACATCCCTGCGTGGATCTGTGCTGGTTTAGGTGTGAGTGCTGCCTTGTGTGGCTTTGTGTGGTATATGGTGAAGCAATCTCTCTCTCTTACTTTCCATTCATTGCCTGAGGCAGGCCTGGGACCAGCATGGCCACCTGACAGAGCAGAACAAGGGCAGCTGAGAGTCCACATGGGGACTCTCTGTTGCCTCCATTTGCTACCCCTTCACTGCTCCACATGCCCTTATGAAGGTCGCACCAATTGCACCAGCACATCTTCCACTGGCTGCCCAATGTCTAGGGTGAGGTTGGGTGCAGCAGGTGACAGGATGCATTTACCCCTGCCCTTCACTTTCATACTGCTGAGCTTTGCTCCTTGTGTATATTTCCATAACTATGGAGCTGGTGAAGGATGGGAAAGTGTTGGTGGGGAGGAGGCATTTTTCCCCATATTGTGCTTTTTCTTGCGCTGTTTTTGCTTTATGTAATGAGAAGTCAGCTTGTGGCATGTTGGAGCCTGCCAGGACTCTTAACCTGCTCTCGGTCTTATGGGCAAAAACCTCTGCTGTGCTCTGCGCCTTGTCAAATGCAGTGCCTCAGGCCTCCTGTAGCAGAAATGTCATGTGACTGTTTGGAGATGGGCCACCATGGTGAGGTTCTCATCTTGATTACACCTCTGATATCAGTGTGATGTCAACATCCCACCCACTGCCAGAGATTTACTGGAGGAGATGGAGTAGCAGCTTTTGGGGTTGCGCAGCCCAGCAGCGCTGCTGCACCCACTGTGGCAGCTCCCCTGTCCCCATGGTGTCTGGGCTCTACCTGCCTCCAAAGAAGAGAAATGGCTGTGTCAGTTCCTGTGTGTATCTCCTACTGTAGTTTAAGAAGCTCATGACCCCAAACAGAGGTACCACCATTGTAATGGATACTTCTTTTGGTGGCATCTGTGGGCAAGTACAGCTTTGGACACTTGTTTTCTCCTGTTGGGCTCTATTATTAGGATTTAAAAAAAACCCAAACGAACCACCAAAACAAAAACAAAGAGCACTGTGGTAATTCTTAGATAAAAAGCAGATACCTACAGCTGGTAGCTCATGAGTCTAAATTAACTCTGTGGTAAGAGTCTGTTGTTCCAAAAAGGGATCTCAGGGAGGCAGATAGGGCTGGCTCCTTTAGACACTGTCAGCGCTGTGGTGCTGCAACCTGGTGCCAGCACTGTCTGAAAAACACATCAGCTTCTGACAAGGGAGTGAGAGGAAGGGGATATGAATTGAACCATGGACTACTTTTAACAAAAATAAGTCTTTTTTTTTCTTACTCCTAATCTTTGTGTTCTACTGTGATATTATCATCATATGGAAAGCGATTTCTGACCTATCAAGTGGAACATGCTACCATGCTATATTCAGTAAAAGGGAGGAAATTAAGTGGATGTGGCCACAGCTGAGGTTGAATGCGGCATGCCCAGGAGTCTCTTAGATCTGTGATGAAAGAACAAAATTTAGTAAAACATTTTAGAGCAGTAACAGAAATCTGCAGTTAAAGTACAGCATTCTGCCAGTCAGCCTCCTGCAAAATCAATAGCAAGGTATGCACTCTGGTGTTTTTTTTTGACAGAGAGAAGGTTACAATTTTCTTACAGCAACAAAATTAGCATTAAGAGCTGGCTTCACTCAGACATTTATATGCTGGCATGAGTCATGAACTTGAAAAGGAGTCTGCCTAGGTAATTAATTTCCTCTGTGTTACTGCAGATCTTGTTATTTGCTCATGTAGTTTTTTTGGTTGTTTTTTTTTTTTTTTAAGGATGGGTTTAAAATTTATTTTAACCATAAGACTTGGACTGAATTTATTTTTAATAGTGGTCTTCAGCATGGCTCTCAATACAGGAGATAGTGGAAATTCAGATTTAAATTCATGAGATTCTTGTGCTTTAAGTACTTGCTTGGCATTGAGTGGATCTGCCACAGAAGACCAATCCATGTGTGTGATCTTTTGTAACTTGTTCCCTGCTTCAGCTGCCATCTTTAAAACGGGGCTAATTTTATTCATTGTAGAAATGTCCCAGCATTTGAAAGGCTTTGTGAATAAGCCTTGGTTTCACCATGGCAGAGATTCCCTGGGCAGCGATCTGAAGCATCGCATGTCACAAAGCTGAGATCCTGCAGGGATGATTGAAATGCTGTAGTACATGTGTGGAGAGACCTGAGTCACTCACCTCATTCTTCTCATGACGTGGCAGTAAGGAAAACAAGCACAGGCTGGTCCCAGTGCCTGACTCTCATAGCAACTACCTATTTGCTTCAGACCGAAGGTCCTCTGGAAATCTCAGCTAAGGACATTTCTTAAAGTGCTGGGAGATGTCCTGAGTCTAAGATAGCACTGCAGAGCCCTCTTTTCTCAACCCTCATTATTGGTTCTCTTGCTGATGCTGACAGATAAACAAGAAGAGGTTCAAAATGCAGGGCAGAATTAAATGTATCTGACGAGCATCACCTCATCAGATGGTGTCCAGCGGATGCTGAAGGTTATGCTGCTGACAAGCTGATACACAAACATAACCCATACACCTGAGGCAAATGAGATGTTAGTTTGCATTCATACCAACCTCTCTTTTTGACCTGTGTGTTCATGCAGTCTAGGTACCCATCTAATTATGCTAGTGCAAAGCTTAAGAAGGTTTTCAGTGGCCTTATGATCACAAGTGCAATGCATCATCCACAAACAGGTGACGGACTCAGAAACGTGCTCTATGCTGCTATGTCACTGATGTACTCAGCCACATTGGACTTGAAGTTGGGGGTATAGAAGTTGGGGATATAGAAACACAGCATATTATATTTATTGATTCTTGTGCAAAATATGATGCCACTGATTAAAAATATAAACCACACCTACAATAAAATTGCTTATATTAGCAAATCTATCCTCACAAAAATGCATGCTTTAGATCCTAAGAGTTACTAGCTTGGAAAAGTACTTTTTACTAAACAGATTTTTTTTAATGTTTGGATGTGTATTTTAATGATTTTAGCTTCCTGAACTCTTCAGTAATCAATTGGTTGCCATCCATAGATAAATGTATTTTAAAATGATGACTAATACAGTTTACAAGTGTTACTGTGAGAGTCAGTTTGGAACAGCTTGAATACCTAGTGTGATAAAAAACTGTGATCAGTTGCAGGATAATATGTTTTTCTTAAGTTTGTGATGTATATTTTTTTCTGGAACTTGCTTTCTTGCAGGAGGAAAAACAAGGTAGATTCTGTTTGATACTGCTTTGGCAACAAGAAGACGTCAGACTAATCAAAACCATTGGTTTATGTTAGCTTTATTGGCACCAAGCTGTGTTTTACACAAGGAAAAATCTAAGACCTAAAAGCATGAAAAGTCAACAGAACTTGTGTTTCCACATGGGGCATGTACTTTTCTCAGGTGCACTGGGTTTGGGACAGTACTACTAGAGTAGACCCATTCCATTGGACCATGTGTTGTGGACATCAAAGGCACAGAAGCTCCCTAGCTCCCTCATGTCCCAGATTAATATACTAAATTGTTATAACCAAATTTGCTTTCCAGACTTGTGTGCTTCTGAAGGCACTGCTGCTGGCAAAGGCCTCTGGATGAGTGGCTTGGGTTGTTAGAGAACACCATCTTGGAAGCGATATGCTCAGAAAAAAAGACCTGGAAACAAACCATCCCAGTTCTGTTGCCAAAATCTGCGCCAAAACTAAGTTAAATAAACTTTGTGATCTGTTTCTGCTGGTTATTGATAGTTGCTCCCTAGGTATCATGATTTTGTCTTTTGCCTTGGATTTACTCTTTGGAATTTTAGAGAACCCATTTTTCAATACCTTTCTTCACCTTAAATGTAACAGTTATGAAAAGATAATTTTGTGGTGTTCTTTGTTTTCCTGGGTGTCTAGTTGTTGAATAAAGGCAGACTTGAGAAACCATCTGGTCAATTATGCAGGTCAAAACCCAGACTTCTATCTGGCTCTCTTGTGGTTACTGCCCTCCTCCTAAGCTTAGCATAAGAATATGGTCTCCATCCCCTCCATATTAAAAGTCTGATAAGAGATGAGCATGCAGGAAAACAGCAGGATGTTCTCTGCACTGTGTTGATAGCCTTCTGTAATGTCCACTGATGGTTTCCACCAGACACTCCATTGGAGAAAATACTGTGTTGTCTCTAGCTGCGAAGACTTTGTGCTGCACCTGCTTGCAATTACAAGTCTTTTTTTTTTT
>VWYK01081830.1:2500-10000 GCA_013399775.1 Semnornis frantzii | reverse complement strand
ATAATTTCCATAAACAGTCCATCTTTACTTTTTTACATGTGCTTCAGGCCTGCATCTTCATCTGTTTGAGTGGGTCCAGAGGAGGCTGCAAAGATGATCCAAGGGCTGAAGCACCTCTGCTATGAGAATAGGCTGAGGGAACTGGGGCTGTTCAGCTTGAAGAAGTGAATATTCTGGGGGGACGTTTTAGCTGCTTTCCAGTACCTGAAGGGATCCCACAAGAAGGCTGGAGAGGAGCTTTTCATAAGGGTATCTAGCAACAGGACAAGGAGGGGATGGTTTTAGGCTCACAGAGAGTAAGTTTAGACTAGGGATTAGGAAGACGTTCTATAGTATAAGGGTGGTGAGACTCCAGAATGGGTTCACCACAGAGATACCCTCTCCCTGGAGGTGTTCAAGGCCAGGCTGGATGAGGTCTTGAAGTGACCAAGTCTAGTTGAGAGGTATCCCTGTCCATGGCAGGGAGGTTGATGATCTCTAAGGTTACAGAGTCACAGAATTGTCAGGGTTGGAAGGGACTTCAAAGATCATCTAGTTTCAAGCTCTGTGCCATGGGCAGGGACACTTTCCACTAGATCGCATTGCTCAGAGCCACAGCCAGTCCCTTCCTACTTACCTAAACCATTCTATGATTCCAGGACTTGATCTTCAGAGGTCCCTTCTAACCTCTATCATTCTATGATTCTAAAACCCATTGTGGTGGTTGGTGACACCTACCTGAACCTCGATTGTGTGAAGTGCTGGGTTCCTTGGGGGTACATCAACATGGGCATGGCATGTAGAGTTAGTTGACCATCAGACTTGCTGATCTTTTCCAACCAAAATGATTCCATGGGTCTATGATTCTATTGTGCTTTGCTTTGTAGGGCAATGATGCTGGTGAAGGAATTAGAGAGCATGTCTTATGAGGAGAAGCTGAGGAAGCTGAGATTGTTTAGCCTGAAGAGGAGGTTAAGAGGTGACCTTTTTGGTCTCTACAGCTATATAAAAGTAGATTGGAGTGATCACAGTGTCGGCCTCTTCTCCCAAGTAACTGATGACAAGACAAGAGGTAATGGTCTCAAGCTGCACCAGGAGAAGTTTAGGTTGGATATTAGGAAAAATTTCTTTCCTACAGGAGTGGTCAGACATTGAAATAGGCTGCCCAGGGTGGTGGTGGATTGGCATCCCTGGAGGTGTTTAAAAAATGAGTAAACATGGCACTTTGGGGCTTGGTTTAGTGGGCATGGTGGTGTTGGGTTGATGGTTGGATTTGATGATCTCGAGGTTCTCTGATTCATAGCTTGGTTAGCCCTGACCCAATCCCACTGATTCAGTAGGAAGTTAGAGTAGAGGATCTCTAAGGTGCCTTCCAACCCAAGCCATTCTCTGATTCTGTGACTCTCACATCCGACGAGCTTCTGTGAAATTCTGCTCAGCTCAAGGGAGGAAGGCAGAGTTCAGCTCAAATCTCAGAAAAACCCAGGAACATCATCAATACAAAGAAACCAAGGAACATCATAAAAACAAAAAACCAAACAACAACAACAACAAAAAAACCCCACCACAACCACCACCACCAACAACAACAAAACAACAAACAAACAAACAAACAAAAAACCCCAAAACCCAAACCAAACAAATCAAAAAGACCAAACTTCAAGAATAAATAAATGCAAAATGAGAATTGGCTATGTCTTAAAGAAAGGGAAAATGATGCATGATATCAGGAAAATCCATGGCACTGCTTCTCCTGCTTCTAAGCTCACTTAGGGTTGAGTTGAGCGAAGTTAAATATTCTTTAGCTTAATTAGAAGGCACTTAAATCAAGGTCTGAATGGAAGGTGTTAAGTCACTGGGAAAAAATTATTCAATTGAGAAGTTGTTACGCCTTTTTTCAGCATTTTGTCTTGTTTCTAACCCTTGCTGGTTACTCCTGGCAACTAATTGGTTCTCATCCATAGCATCCAAGTATTGTGGAGGCCAGGCCATCTGAAAGAAATTATCCAATTTTTAAGATCCAGAAGTTTACAGTTATATAATGATGGAGAAAACCACAAACCCCACGGGATGGTAAATTTTAGAGATACTTTTAAAATGAAATTACCCAACCAAACCCTACAAGACAACTCTCTTGTACTTAAGACAATAGCTGCAATCTGGAATTAGTTATTTTATTTTTTTTTCCTTTTGGTGATAGGGCAAATCCAATTTGCTTCTTCAACTGTTGATTAAGGAATCACTTCTACAAGGCTCTGTGTGTGTGTGTGTGTGTGTGTGTCCCTCCCTAAGTATTTGCTGTTTATTTGTGGAAAGCTGCTGGAATCCCCTCCAAATGGAAGCGCTGGGTCAGATGTGGCTGTAATGAAGAGCAGTCTGGCAGAGCTGGGTTCCTCTGACTGGGCTTGTTTGTCTTGAAGAAATAGTTTGTTTTTTTAGCAGTGAGCTGAGTCCACCAGATCACTGCTGGTGATTCAAGCAGCGAGGATGGAGGAACCTGTTTTATTTACCCAGGGTGCGCTGCAGCACATGGGTGGAAAATGTAATAAATAACTATTAATTAAGGAGGACTTGCAATAAGGTAGAAGTGCACTTACTGTGAAAGCCCAATGACTGTGCCAACCAGAGAAGTCAACTTAAGAAAATTACATGAGCAAACAGAGAAAAAGCTCTGCAATGAGTACGGTGAGAGCACGGCAATCTTCATGGACAAGGTGGTTGGTCCCTCTGGCTCCCCAGACTGAGACAGGACTTTCAAACTGGCTGAAAAATGAAATGAAAACATGTACCTATTACAGGTGAGGGATTGACCTGCTGGAAAGCATGTCTGTGGAGAAGGACCTGCTAGTGAACAGTTTCACTATGAGCCTGAAATGTGCTCTGGTAGCCAAGAAGACCAATAGTCTTGTGGGGGGCAGGTCAAGGAAGATTCTTTTCCTCTACTCTGCCCTAGTGAGGTCACAGCTGGAGTGTAGGGTGAGTTCTGGTCTCTCCAGCATTAAGAGAGAGAGAACTACTAGAGACAGTCCAGTGGAGGCTATAAAGATGCTGCATCTCTGTGAGGAGGGAAAGGCTGAGAGACCTGGGGTTGTTAAGCCTGGAGAATAGCTTGAGAGGGGATCTGATCAATGCTCAGCAAGAGATAAAGGACCTGTGGGGCACAAGGAGATGAGGCCAGGCTATTTTCAGTCGTGCCCAGTGACAGGACAAGGGGCAGTGAGTACACCTGGACCCTAGGAGGTTCTATCTGAAAATAACAAGAAAATTCTTTGGTGTGAGGGTGATGGAGCCCTGGAGCAGGCTTCCCAGAGAGGTTGTGGAATCTCCCTCTCTGGAGAGATTAAAAACCTACCTGGACAACTGTAGGTGCCCCTACTTTAGCAGGGATGTTGGACTGGCTGATCTGCAGAAGACTCCAAGCAGTCTGGGATTCTGCAGTTCTGTTTGTGAGAGGATAGAAACTCAGACCTTTGATGTCATTAAGATTCCTTAAATGTAACTGCAGTTGCTGCAGTAACTGTGGGTAGACACAGTGGAGCTCCATGAAGATTTGGGCTTACTGTGCCTTGGCTGCTTGAGTGTGAACATGTCTTGGAGCAGCATCTCTGAGGTGGTTTGTGTGACAGGATGAGGCAATGTGAATGTCATTCTTTATGCATAAGAGTCATATTTGCTTACGGAAATCCAAGCTTGTGAGGCAGAAAACCAAAAGCAACTGTGAAGGAAGCAGGTTTTCTGCTGCTCTTATTATTGTTTTGAAGCCGAGGATGCAGAACCATGGTTCATGTGAACTGTGCTTGACCAGAGCCCAGAAAAAGCTAAGATACTGGAGCTGCCACACCTATATGTATGTCAGTTCTCTGCTGCCTGGGAAGTGATCTAAGCATGATTTCCACCATGTCTACTGATGCAAGTCTATAGGGTGACTCAAGCAGCCATGCAGATTTCGCTGCTGTCCTACCAATGGAGATCAGCTTCCTGGCATGATGAGCAAAGAAGGAAAGTAAAATTAATTACCTTGAGTGTTTTCATTGAATTTCTAGAGAGCCTCTCGTTGCTTTTCCAAGATGATCCCTTTACATGGTCTTGGAGCAGCCCACTGTAAAATTTCATGTTCTCATTGATGGCATTTAAGTATTCATTAAAGAATCACAGACTGGTTTGGATTGGAAGGGACCATCAAAGATCATCAAGCCCACCCCCGCTGCAGTCAGCAGGGACATCTGCAGCTACAGCAGGTTGCTCAGAGCCCCAGACAACCTCACCTGAAATGGATAGGGCATCTCTCACCTATCTGGGCAACCTAGGCTGGGCTCTCACCACCCTCAGTGCCAAACATTTTTTCCTTCTCTCCAGCCTGAATTTATCTCTTTAAGTGATATTTTACATCTCCCTTTGTCCTGTCACAACAGGCCTGCCTCAAAAGCCTCCCCTTAACTTCATTAGGTTGAAGTGTCCAGAACTGACTTTACTGGAGGGGGAGAGCACCACGTGCCATGCTCATCAGATATGGCTGGTGTTACAGACGCCTTTTCAGTCTGGTGGGACAAAAAGTTTTTACTGGCAGAAGAGAGATGTGGCTGTGCCGTGGGCAGAGGCTCTTGGTGAGGGGCACTGCGCTGAGGACAGCTCTGGGCAGCATGGTGGGCAGTGCTGGGTCTGCTGTCTTGGCTACCTTACCAAGTTGAGTGTCCCCAACCAATGAGAAAGAAGGGTTGTGGGCTCTTACCTGCACAGGTGCAGACGAACACCTGCTTCCCCAGAAGGGTCGTCAAGGCCTGGAAGAGCCTGCCCAGGACAATGTTGGAATCCCCATCCCTGGAGGGATTTCAAAACTGTGTAGGTGTGGTGTTGAGGCCTGTGGTTCAGTGGCGTACTTGGCAGCGCTTGTGTCAGTGGTTGGACTTGATGATCGTAGAGATCTTTCCTAACCAAAACAATTCTATGATTCTATGCTCTGAGAGGAGTTTTGTGTGGGGAAAGCAGCAGGCCTCAAGTGACCTGAGCGTCCCACCAGCCCTCCTCTCACCCTCCGGTGTTGCTAAGGTCCTGGTTGCCTGCTGACTTCCTGGGAGATTGTCAGTGCGGTGGTGAACCACTGATGGTTTCCTTCATGCCAAGCAGCTCATGCCACCCCAAAGTGCTATGCAATGGCTCTGAAGAAGAAGTTGAGATTGAACTAAGATGATCTCCAGAAGTTCCTTCCAACCTCTACTGTCCTGTGATTCTGTGAGTGCGACTCTAAGCATCGCTGTGGCTCACTGTACTGGATTAGGCCCAAAGTCAGTAAAACTGAAATTACAAACATAAAATAACTCCTTGCTGGCACAGCATGAGTGCTTTCACACATTACCTCCTGCTCCATGAGCATCTCTGAAGACAGTCATGTAACAGAATACGTCTGAGCATCTGGTGGAATTAACGACTGATCTGGCTTCTGAAGGTAATAAACCATTTTATTTTGTGTACTAGCATCTCTGTGTGGGTCAAAGAAGGACCCCAAGGGGGTTGAAAGGGACCTCTGAGGATCATCCAGTCCAACCCCCACTGCTAAAGCAGGTTCACCCACAGCAGCTTGCTCAGCATCACGATATTCAGGTGGGTTCGGAGTCTCTTCAGAGAAGGAGAGTAAGGAAGTTCTCTGAGTAGTCTGCTCCAAGGCTCCAGCACACTCACAACAAAGAATTCTTCTCCCGTTCAAATGGAACCTCTTGGGTTCCAGTTCATACCTATTGCCCCTTGTCTCGTCACCGGGCAACACTGAAAAGAATCTTGCCCCCCACAGGTCTTATAGCTCTTGCTGAGCATTGATCAGATCCTCTCTCAGGCTGCTCTTCTCTAGGCTCAACAGCCCCAGGTATCTCAGCCTTTCCTCCTCACAGAGATGCTCCAGCCCCCCCAGCATCTTTGTAGCCTCCATTGGACTTACTCTAGTAGTTCTCTGCCTCTCTTAATGCTGGGGACCCCACTTTTCTTTATGACCCCCAGCTTGCCATTGGCCTTCTTGACCGTGAGGGAACATTGCTGGCTCATAGGTCATTCAAAGTGTTTTTACTGAAATTAACTGCAACTGCTCTGGGCTTTTTTGTTGGTTTTGTTGTTGTTGTTTGGTTGTGATTTGTTTGGTTTTTTATTTCAATATACTTTCCACTAATGAACATCTGTGCCCACATAATATCTAGATATCACCTTTATGTATCATTTAAGCTTCAGAACAATTTTGACTTACAAAATGGGAAGGGGCGATCTCTTCCTTGCTGTCTTTCTGCCAATGTCCTTGGCACCTTGAGTCCATTGGTTCTACCTCATGGGTTTTGTTGTATTTTCCTGGGATTTCAGGCGAGCTTCTACTCAGCAAAAATACCTCTGGCCTAATTTTCCCTGTTGTGATAAACTGGCCTACTGATTACCTCTGATTCCTGCAGGATAATTTTCAGATTACTTGGCTCTCCTGGGTTCTGGTTATAGGAAGATGCTTCTGGTTTAGGCATGACATCATCTGAGTTCCCAAATAATCACACTGTTAATGAACTGCAGGTAGAAATTCTGCTTGTGTTCTGCTCCCTTTAATTCGTGTAGTTGTGTGTTCCTCCAGATGACAGTATGACATTCCCCCAAAACGTAGATGAAATGGTTCCTTTGTAGACAAAGACTTGGTAGACAAAGGTGTTGAGGTGAGAATAGATAAATAAATGTAAGAGCAACTCAGGGTGCTGTGTTGATTGCTGCAGGAGGAGCAGCCTTGGAGAAACATTGCCCTTATTGATTTGGTATCAAGAAAAATGTCCTTCCTGCAAGAGTCAGGCATCACAACAGCTTGCCAGGGGAGATGGTTGAGTCAGTATCCCTGGAGGTGTTCAAGAAAGGTGTGGAGAAGAAACTTTAGAACATGGTTTAGTGGCCATGGTGGTGGTGGGTTGATGGTTGGACTTGGTGATCTCAGAGGTCTTTTCCAATGCCTGACCACTCTCACCAGGCTAAACCTCCCCTGGCATAATTTCAAGTCACTTTCTCTCATTCTATTACCTGATACGAGAGAGAAGAGACCAACCCCTACCTGGCTCCAACCCCCTAGAGTGTCAGGTCTCCTCTCAATGTCCTCTTCTCCAGGTTGAACAACCCCAGTTCCCTCAGCTGCTCCTCACCAGACCTGTTCTATATACTCTTCAGCAGCTTTGGTCCCCTTTGAAGCAACTCCAGCAACTCAGTGTCTTTCTTGAGTGAGTGTCTTTCTTGAGTGTCTTTCCTGGCAAAAACTCTCACTTCCAGAAGAAAATATTTTGGAGGGATGTATATTTATATACTACTGGAATGCATCCTACCAGGAAACAGTTAGCAAAGTGTGTGTGTTGGTGCAAAATAAACGTGCTGTTTAATAAACAAAACCAGCAGCTGGACTGACATTTTCTGCCTGACAGCAAACAGTGTCACTTTTATCTTAGGTTAAACACTCTAGTGGAGTTTTTTTCTTGTTTTGTGTGTTCCTAATGGCCGGGTAAGAAGGTTTTTCCTCCTAAAGAG
>VWYK01081829.1:0-11037 GCA_013399775.1 Semnornis frantzii | reverse complement strand
AGAAAGTTCACCTGCTCACACCCATACCAACTATAAAAAACAATAGATTACACTTCAAAAACATCCAGGCATACAACCACAGCTAGAACAATAATTAGCAAGACACCAGTATAGTCCCCTGGTCACCAACTGCATGGGCTATCAGTTGAAAGAAATGAAGACTGACACACCTCTGACCATATATATCCATGCTGCATTACTGCCCCTCCACACTATTGAGATTTACCAGACCAGCTCAGACAGTAAGTCTGAAGTAAGATGAAGCTATATTAGCATGGGTTAGGAACCTTCTCCCACCACTATTGAAATTTACCAGACTAGCTCAGATGGCTTGGAAGTAAGATGAAGCAAGCACAGCATTTCAGATTAAAGTAAACTACTTTCACCTCTTGGTCCACCACCAGTGGTATAGCTATGCTGCTGCAATACGGTGAACTTTCTGTCTTGTTCATGCTGATACCATCAGACAAACAGAGGCTTGCAAATCCACACTGCTCTCATTGAGGCACAGGAAAGGAACAAGAGGATCTGAGTGCTTCTATAGATAAAGAAGCTCTGCTAGGATTCTTCAAAAGACCTCTTTTCCATGACTGATCCTATTGCGTGTATGATGCGCACAGAAGTTCACACTGAGAGAAAATAAATTTGATAAAATGAAAGGAAATTGCTGGTAAAAAATGTATTGCCAGAGTATGCTCTTACTCCCTACACATACATACAGTTCTTCTCCCTTCTGCTTTCACCTGTGAGTGTCTCAAGACCCACCTTTGTGTTGTTTTCCAGACCTATCTCAGTCTAACACCTTGTTTTCTCCCCCCCTAGTAAAATGCAATAAATTGCTTGGTGACCTAGTACTGTTATTCCATGAAAAGCCACAGAAAAGAGACTTTGGAAATATTCTTGCAGTAGTTTCCAGATTACAGAAAGCTAAGTGATATGCAGTGCATATTAAAATACTCAAGCCATACCTCAGTATAGCAGATTTAGTGGTTAGAGATGACATTGACACAGATCTTGGCTGCAGCAACTTAAAATATTGATTCTTGGTAAGACTTCCTTCAGATTCCTTCAGCACATCTTTGGATCAGCTCAGAAAAAGGAGCAGTGCACTGGAACAGCAAAGTAGCATTGATTTGTCATGCCGATCTTTATGAATCAAGTAGTGACTCTTAAATTTTCTTCATGTTATTTTCAGCAGGCCTTGTGCAGTTTTTTTGTGGTGGGTTGACCCTGGTTGAATGCCAGGTGCCCACAAAAGCAATTCTATCATTCCCCCTTCTCAGGAGGAGAGAGAAAAAATGAAAGTCTCATAGGCTGAGATAAAGACAGGGAAGGATCATTCTTCAGTCACAATGGGAAAAACAGAATAATCTTGGGGAAATTTAAATGATTTATTACCAATCAAATCAGAGTTCGACAATGAGAAGACAAAAACTAAAAAAACACTTTACCCCCATCCCTCCCTTCTTCCCAGGCTTAACTTTACTCCAGGTTCTCTACCTCCTTCCCATCCAGTGCTGCAGGGATAAAGGGAATGGGGGCTGCAGTCAGTTCATCTCACATTGCCTCTGCTGCTTCTTTGTCCTCAGAGGGAGGACTCCTTACACCTTCCCCCTTCCCCTATGTCGGGTCCCACAGGAGATGTGAGTGCTTCTCATGGGCTACTGATCCTCACAAACTGCTCCAGGACAAGTCCCTTGCACGGGGTCATATGTTCTGCTAGAGTATCTGCCCCAGTGTGGACTCCTTTCCATGGAGCCTTCCAGGAACCTGCTCCAGTGCAGAATCTCTTTCTCGGGTGCAAGGGACTGGAAACTGTTATAGATGTGGCTCAACACTTTTGGGAGAATTGTTTGGGATACAGGGAGCCTGGGCTTGGGCCCCTGATGTCGACCGAGGGACTCTGGGACCTGAGAAGCATCCTGGTGGAACCTTAGGGCTCTGGAGACTTCCTGAAGGCACAGGCAAGAGACAAGAGTTTAGAGCCCTGGAGATTGCATCAGATTCCACTGCCGAATCAAGGGGGGGTGCCTATTTTCAGCAGCAGTGTGAGACTATATCAGACATCACAGTGTGGCGGGCGGGTGGTGCAGTTACAGTAGCCATCTGCTAGCGCGAGTCACCTGCCAGGGAAGGGTCAGCTGCTGGGGAGACCGCCACAGCGTGTGTCATCTGCTGTGAGGAACCGCTGATGGGGAAGCCGCTGCTAGAGAGAGAGCTGCTGCGAGGGTGGCCGCTGGTGGGCAGCCGCTGAGAGGGAGACGCCTATGGAGAATCGGTGGCTGAGAAGTCAGCTGTTAGCGACTGGGACTCTCGAGGCCTGCCTTCCTCCCTGCCGTCCTCCCTAATGTCCTCCCTGCCGCCCTCCCTGACGTNGCCCTCCCTAATGTCCTCCCTGCTGCCCTCCCTAATGTCCTCCCTGATGTCCTCCCTGCCGCCCTCCCTCCCGTCCTCCCTGATGTCCTCCCTGCCGTCCTCCCTAATGTCCTCCCTCCCGTCCTGCCTGTCGTGGAGAGCGATCGAGCGCTGCCGTCCTGCCTGTCCTCTGCTCGCAGCCTTTCTCCTTGCTCTCGTCACCGCGGTGCGCGCCCCTTACAGACCGGACCACCACGGTACCTGTACCTGTTGCCTGTTACCGAAGCCGGTTTGGCACTCAGCTGCATTGGAACCTTAATTCTGTTCCTTAGAATGTGGAGTTAGTCACATTAAAGGTCCAACTGGGCATCACTCAGGAGCTAGGCTCAGCTGCCCCCAGCCCCTCATACCTGAGGACCAGCTGGAATGCAAGAGAGTTTAACTTCTGACAAATTACCCACCGTTGGACTGTGACACTGTCCCGGAATCTGTGACGAGCAGGCGGGCTGGGATCTGGAATCATAACCTGTATTGGAGTCAAGTTTCTTGCGCTCTGTGCCTTGAAGGCTGCGGGGGGCTGACGACTCACCGGCGTGGCGCAGTGCGAGAGGACACAGCGAACGGGCCGAGTCCGAGCTGGTCGTATCGTTGACAGCGATTGCATTGCGAACCCTAAGGCTGGCTGACCGAACCTCTGGTTTTGTCTGATCTGAGCAGGTGCTGTTCCTCTCCAGCTTGCTTTTAGCTTTGCAGGGTGGCTGGGTCTTGGCAGCTGCATTCACTGCAGGCACTTTTCCCTCGTACTTTTCGAGGCTGCTCTGGCTGCCGACTGGCAGTGTAATTTCACAAGCTGAATTGAGGCTCTTGCAGGCTTCTTCACCCGAGGCTACAGTTTCTTGACTGGGAAATGGTAGAACCAGTTGATTTGCATTCGCAAGACATTCAGACTCTTTTATGTGAGGAAATAGATCTGCCCCTCCCCATGGCTTGTAGGTAATCGATGTGAGTGGGCTTGAACTTCTGCTGCTTGCCTGTCTCTTACAACACACAGAGAAATTAAATCAAAAAGCCTCTGATTTTGGGCTTCTGATTTTCTAAGTTCTCTTTCCAGACTCGGGATTTTTTCATCAGCATATTTTATCTCCTTAAACATCTGCACCACACAAGTAGCCAACATTGAAGCATGATCTTCCTGATCATTTTCTCCTAGTTCCTCAAAGATGCATTTTGACTATCAGCAAATTTTAGCTGCCCATTCTAGACCTAAGCCTCTTATCACATAACCCAATTTAAGTAATATTTCCATCATTGTGCACATCCTGCTTGCTGTGCCAACTGTAACGGTATGGGCGGGATCTATTCCAAAATTAATATAGTTTATTAATTTTGATATTTAGCAATCTCAGCACAGACCATAATTTTCAATAATAATGGGTTCTTTGCACGATCATGGAAAGTATTACGTGGAGGAAGATAAACAGGGAATCTAGAAATAACTAACAATAACAAACATTAAACTATTTTGGAAAGAGAATCTTGCAGCCAATATGCTGCTTGCCCTTGAGGGAGATCCAAGAGGCTCCTTCCTGCTAAGGCAGAAGGCACAACAGAATTCAGCTGTAGAGAGGCTTATGAATATTTACTTGCAAAGTATTATCTGCAGATTCCTAGAGTTAACTACAGTTTCCAGACACTACTCAAATACTTGAAGAGAGTTCTGTTGGTGTCTTGATAGCTGTTGAGAGGCCTCCCAGGCTCTAACAAGGTGCTGGGAAAGAGGCAGACTTGGCACAGAGGTTTGCAGAGGTGCAGGCAGAGTGTCTTGCAGATGTGCAGAGAGCACAATGTCAGTGGCACTTCTCACCATGTTGTGAGGCACTTAATGCCTTCTCCTGGTAAACTTGAAGGACTTAAGTTTCCAGGTAGTTCAATCCCAAAACATCAGGGCTAAGCTGGTCCGAAGCACAAGGCAGAGCAGAACACACTGAGGCAGAGCAGACTGTTTGCAACTTAACTCCATTTATATTCTTTGACGTAATGCAATGGCTCCTTTGGCCACAGACATTCAGGAATCAGAATGGCACTTTGCCAAAACTGACCACATTAGGTGAAACCAGAGCTTGTTTAGCCTTATTTGGGCAAGACACTCACAAGTGCAAAACCACCTGTGGGTGCCTGTTTATCACTTTGGGAGGGGACATAATGGCCCAAGCCTTTGTTTTCCTCCATCCCATGTTTCCCCCATCAGCAGAAGAGCAGGGCAAGCCAGGACATGTTTTAGGCCTTCCATGACACACAGGGTCACACCCTTCTTTTGGTACATCCACCTGCTCCAGTGTGGAGTCCTCCGTGGACCGCAGCTTGGATATCTGCTCCCACCATGAACCTCCATGGGCTGCAGTGAGGACAGCCTGCTTCACCATTGCCTTCAGCATGGGTTGCAGGGGAATCTGTGCTCCAGTGCCTGAAGCACCTTCTCCCCCTCTTCCACTGACCTTGGTATTTGCAGAGTTGTTTCTCTTGTATGTTCTCAGTCCTCTCTTCAGCTGCCATTATCGTGTTGCACTGTATTTTTTCCCCCTTAAATACATTGTCACAGGGGTGCTACCAGAAGCACCTTGGCCAGCAGAGATGCCTGGCATTGGCTCTGTCAGGCATGGGGGAGGCTTTGGCAGACATCTCAGAAAAGCTACCACTGTACCCCACTGCTACCAAAACCTTGTCACACAAACCAAATACAGTTACTTGTAAGAAATCATTAGGTAAAATAAATTACAGTTCTGGAAATATTAGTAGCTAGACAGTAAAATTATTTTCTTCCTAGAGTAACAACTTGAGAGCAATAAAACCCTGCACTTTTAGAGGCATGTGTTCACTAAGTGATGCTAAGAGAAGTTAATGAATATGGGTACAGTGACTTTATTGAAGGTAGAGCTGATACTGTTTACAATGACTCCTGTGCTGTATGCATTGGAGCCATGCACTGTCTTGGAAAACTATTAACAACATGACTGGCAAGCAGGGAAAGAAGAAATTTGAGGATGTCCAATTTTCGGGGGGTGGTGGTGTGGGAAATAAATTAGCTTTATCTTGTTCTCTCAGATTAGGACATTTATCCACCCATAAGCTAATTCACATGAGTAATCTGTTCCATGCATTCTCACATACAGCTGCTGGCTGCAACTCAGTGAAAGGCAACTGGACCTGGGAAAAGATGCTGCTGTGCTCTGCACCCTGACAGCTGCTCCAAGAGGCATCTCTGCTAAGGGCCTGACCGGATTTACACTTTGTCTCCATGGAGCAGAAACAGTGCCTATAGGCCAGCTCTCACCTGAACAGTTGCTGACAGTCATGAGGGAAATCTCCCATACTGGTATCTGTGGCTGGGCAGAAAGCCATATCCCACCCCTTCTGCAGTCTCTGATCCTTTCCAAAAGTGGTCCAGGGCCAGAAGATTTTGAAACAAGTAAACATCAGGCAACTTTAGCCCCATTAGGACAACAGAGGAATGAAGCTTCACGGCTGGGAAAGGCAGATCCCAAGGGCTGGCTACCCTGCATAGACCTGGAGAGGAAAATAGAATGTCCAACAGGGCCAAATGCCAGCTGTGTGGGGCCAAGGAAGGAGGTTCCAGTGCCTCCTCTGCTTTGAGATAAGGGAAGGGTTTGGCTGAGTATCAGCCTGGAGTGGTAGAGGGCAGAACTTTACCCTTATATGGCAGGGAGAGAGTAGAGGTAACTGAACTAGAGGTAGGAGATGCTAGACTCAAAGATGAGCTTGATGGTGCTTTGTGTCTGGCTGGGATGGAGTTAACTTTCCCTACAGCAGCCGTCACAGAGCTGTGCTTTGTATTTCTAGCTAGTATGGTGTGGATACCATATCAGTATTTTGATTCCTGCTGAAAAGGCCTCCGTAGCATCAAGGCTCTCTGTCTAAATTCTGCCCAAAGACTGCAGGTGGGTGAGAGTTTGCAAGGCAGTATAACCAGTACAGCTGACCCAAACTGACAGATGGGATGTTCCATGCCTTATGATGTGGTGCTTCACACTAAAATAAATGCCAGGGAGGAGAGGCATTTGTTACTAAGGTGTTTTGTCTTCTGAAGCAATCACTACACATACTGAAGCTCTACCTCTCAGGAAGCTGATGAGAAATAAAGAATAAATCCTTTACTTCACTTCAGTTCACAGTCTTTGCTTTTTTTTCACAAAGCTGCCTTTACCTTGACCCCCAAACTTTTTCATCTTATTTTCTCTTCCATTCATTTGAAGAGGGGGAGTGATAGAGTTGTTTGTGGACCCCTGGAAGCCAACCAAGTTTGACCCACCCTGGTTCTTTCTTGCGCCCAATGTATGGCTCCTGACAACAGGACTTTTGAATACAGCATGCTATAGACGTAACAGCTATTAATTGGCACGTTGGTGTGCCTCTGGAGTTGGCCTTGTTGCACTGAATACATCTTTATTTTGCTGAGTTTGGGAGCATGTTCATGTAACAATGACCTTGGCACTGATGTACTTACTGTGCTGGTGGAGCTATCTCGTGGAGACGATGAGATAATACACTTCCCTCTTCTTGACTGAGATTGATGTGGGAGCCTTTATTGTGCAGGCTCCTAAGGGCTTTTGTTCAGCCTTGTGTAAGCTGTTTAATGCTGCTAACTAACATTGCTGTCTTCTTGTTGGGTTTGTGGCAAAAACACCCCATTATGGCCTGCTCTGCAGGTCTCATGTAACCTTGGCACTGAGGGCAGTGCACTTCAAAGACACAAAAGGGCCCTTTAGTGTAGAAAAGATTCAACAGCTCCCTAGCTTGCCTGGCCTCTTAAGGCCTGCAGGAGACCTTATAGTAGCCTTCCAGTATCTGAAGGGGGCCTACAGGAAGGCTGGGGAGGGACTATTGACAAGGTCTTGTAATGACAGGACAAGGGGCAATGGGTTTAAACTAGCAGAGGGGAGACTGAAACGGGATGTTAGGAGGAAGTTCTTTACAGTGAGAGTGGTGAGACACTGGCACAGGTTGCCCAGGGAGGTTGTGGCTGCTCCCTGTCTGGAGGTGTTCAAGGCCAGATTGGAGGAGGCCTTGAGTGACCTGTACTAGTGGGAGGTGCCCCTGCCTATGGCAGGGGGGTGGAACTGGATGATCCTTGAGGTCCCTTCCAACCTTACCATTCTGTGATTCTAAGATCCCTGAGTTGTGGGCTTGATGTGGGCTGACAACCAACAGCTACTGACTTCTACCATGACAGTGTACCAGCAGCAATATTGCACCAAGAGTTCCTGGTTTCCATCCACAAGCTGATTCACCCATTAGAGAGACAAAGTGTGATCAACAAGACTCAATCATCTTTCAAATGCCCCATTTTGCCAGTGCACTCTATCAGAGGGTGGAAGTTACAGTGAACTACCATGGCCCAAATGATGTGGTGTGGTTGCACCTGATGTGCTGGAGCTCCAACACAAACTGGGGCTGTTCAGCCTGGACAAGAGGAAGCTCTGGGGAGACCTAATAGCAGCCTCCCAGTACCTGAAGGTGGCCTACAAAAAGGCTGGAAGGAGACTGTTTACAAAGACCTGCAGTGACAGGACAAGGGGCAATGGCTTCAAAGTAGAGAGGAGCAGATCTTTGCCATGAGGGTGGTGGAACAGGTTGCCCAGGGGGATGGTTGAGGCTCCATCCCTGGAGATGTTCAAAGTGAGACTTGACAGGGCTCTGGGCAACCTGATCTAGTTGAGGATGCCCCTGCTGACTGCAGAAGGGGTTGGACTGGATGGTCTTTAGAGGTATCTTCCAATCCAAACTATTCTGTGGTAAGGAAAAAAGTCTTTATTTTGAGGGTGACAACACACTGGAACAGGCTGCCCTCAGAGGCTTCTGGAGGCATTCAAGACTTGCTTGATTTACATGATTTGCTCTAGGGCATCCTGTGCTAGCAGGGTGTTGGCCTAGATGATTTTCAGAGGTCATTTCCAACCCCTGACATGCTGTAATTCTGTGTCTGAGAGTGGCCACACCAGGCTGGTCTGGGGAAAAGCATCGATGACACCAAAGTGGCTGTGCAGCCANCTCTGTCCTGGTGAGGCTGCATCTGGAGTTCTGTGTTCAGTTCTGGGCCCCCCAGTTCAAGAAGGACATAGAACTGCTTGAGAGAGTCCAGTGCAGAGCCACAAAAATGATGAAGGGAATGGAACAGCTCTGTTATGAGGAAAGCCTGAGGGAGCTGGGGCTGTGCTGCTTGGAGAGGAGGAGACTGAGAGGTGACCTCATTCATGTTTATAAATATGTGCAGGGTGAGTGCCAGGAGGATGGAGCCAGGCTCTGCTGGGTGATGCCCAATGACAGGACAAGGAGCAATGGATGGAAGCTGAGGCATAGGAAGTTCCATGTAAACATGAGGAGGATTTTTTTCCCTGTGAGGGTGACAGAAGACAGGAACAGTCTGCCCAGGGTCTTGGGGAATCTCCCTCTCTGGAGATATTCACAACTCACCTGGATGTGTTCCTGTGTGACCTGGTATAGGACATCCTGCTCTGGCAGGATGTTGGACTGGATGAGCTTTGGAGTTCCCTTCCAGCCCCTGACATTCTGTGATTCTGCAATTATCATTCTCCCATCAAAAGTTGTGTGGGTTTGTTTGTTCCTTTGTTTGTTTCTGCTTGGTTTGTTTTTTGTTGTTTTGTTTTGTTTTGTTTCATTTTGTTTAAATTTTCCAAAACAGAACCTGAATTACTTAGCATTTATGTTTGAGCTTTTCTACTTGGTGAAAAAAGGAGGAGGAATGGGAAATTAAAGGAAGAAAAGGAGAAATGCAGCTGAAGAAGCAACCTCAAAAACCGCACAGACTGCGAGCAGGCTAAACACAGTTTCTGTTTTCCTTGTTGCTGGTGTTGGAATAAGAAGAATGCTAGGATTCTGTTACAAGAAAACACAACAAAATAAGAATGGAATATCACAGAATCATAGTGATGGTTAAAAAGGACTTCTGGGGATCACCTGCTCCAACCCTGCTGGCCAAGCACATTTGCCTAGATCAGGTTGCACAGGAATGCATGCAGGAAGGTTTTGAAAGTCCCCAGAGAAGGAGACTCCACAACCTCTCTGTGCAGCCTGTTCCAGGGCTCTGTCACCCTCATTCAATATCATGCTTGCTATATAGAGGCAGGGCTGGCACAGGCAGGGACAGGCAGTGGCAAGCACTGGGTGAGTGTGCTCACCCTTGACATTGCTCACTTTATCTATGGCTTCTTTACTGTTTTTGCTATTCACATTGCTTGTTTGTTCTTTGCATGCTTCCCTTAAACTCTCTTTATGTCAGCACACAGGGGTTTGCATTTTGATCCCAATTTCTCCTTCCCAGCCTGCAGGGGAAGGGAATGGAGTGGGCAGTTGTGGCAGGAGGGAGTGAGAGGGCAGTAGTGTCAGCAGCCACACAAATGGGGGCTTGGTTGCAGCCGAGCCTAAAACCACAACACAAGGGTAGAGTAGTTCTTGTTTTTTGTACAAAAAATATGTTTGATGCCCCTTTCCCCCTTCCTCATGTCCTCTTATCACACACTCCTGTGGAAGATCCACATGCATCCAAACACAACAGTTACTTCATCAACCTCTTCTCTAGGCTGTTTGTGATCTGTAGGCTCCATGAGGACAAGGCCTGAAGAGGCTGCTGCTCCCAGAATGATCTCCTAGAGTTTAACACCACAAAGACACTGCAGCACTACTTGCAAAGGACTTGGCCAAATGCCAGCACCTAGAAGATTTTGAGTGTGAGGGCGACATTGGCCTTAAAGCTTGTTCCAGAGTTGTGACACAGTTTAAACTTTCTGGAAGGGGGTGTCCCTATCTGCCAGCTCAAATCTGTTCCATCCATTAAGATGCTAGAGCTCAGCTCTATCACTGACACCACTGAAGAAGGTCTTCATTGTCCCCACTCACATTGTCCCCACATGGGTATCAGAAAAGATGTTCAGGAAGTGCACATCAGGTTACCTCTAGCAAAGCTAGACCCAGGACCCAGGTAAGGACAATTCTCAACATGTACCTTGCTGAGGTAGAACTAGAGACTCTGCCTGTATCAGGAGACAAAAAATACTCAAAGCCAGGACTACATAGGTAGATGCTAGCACTAGCTAGCTAGATCCTAGATGCTAGTGCTCACCCACCACACTGTTACCCACCCCAGGAAAGTTGGGGTTTTCAGAAGTTGCCTCCTAACTGCATAGCTGTTTCCTACACTGCCTCCAAGTGCCTTTAATGCAGGCAGCTGCCAGAGAAGGGCCAATGGGCCCTGTTTCTGTGGAAGAGCTCCCCATGGACATGGACATGGGAAACTGGCTGCTCATGGCTTGGATGGGTGGGCACTTCCATGGGTGGAAAGATTGGCTGGATGGCCCACCCCAGAGATTTGTAGTGAACAGTTACCTTTAGTTGGCAGCTGGTCACAAGTGGTGCTTCCCAAGGCTCAGTCCTGGGGATGGTCTTGTTTAACATCTTTATCAATGATCTGGACGAGTTGACTGAGTGCACCCTCAGTAACTTGGCAGATGACACCAAGATGGGAGGGAGCATTGATCTTCATAAGGATAGAAGTGCTCTGCAGAGGGTGCTGGACAGGCTGGATCGACTGGCTGGAGTCAGCTGTATGAGACTGAACAAGTGCTGGGTCCTCCACTTTGGTCACAACAA
>VWYK01081827.1:18316-56604 GCA_013399775.1 Semnornis frantzii | reverse complement strand
CTTCCATCCAAAACAATTCTATGGTTTTTTGACTCCTTGTGCTGGTGTTAACAAGGAAATTGTACAATGGAGATCTTCTCTGCCCAGCAGTAGGTGTCGTGGGATTGTAAAGCCAAGAGTTTGAAACTTCCTGCATATTAATGTGCAGGTAAATTAATAGACTTTCATCTTCTGGATGTGGGTTTAAGAATTTCAATGGAAATGTGATTGAGGAGTCCTTGGATTTCCATCTCAGCTTCAAGGCAGCAGCATAAGAAAGATGTGGACCTGCTTGACTGTGTTCAGAGGAGGCCATGACAATGACTCAAGGACTGGATGCCCTCTGTTTTGAGGATAAGCTGAGAGAGTTTGGGATTGTTCAGCCTGGAGAAGACTCCAGAGAGACATACAGCAGCCTTCCAGTACTTAAAGGGGATCTATAAGAAAGCTGAGTGGGGGAAATTTTTTATCAGGGTGGGTAGTGATAGTACAGGGGTGACAGTTTCACAATAAAAGAGAAGACATTTAGGTTAGGTATGAGGAAGAAATTCATTACTATGAGGGTGGTGAGACAGTGGAACTTGCTACCCAGAGAAATTATGTGTTCCCCATCCCTGGAAGTATTCAGTACCAGGCCAGGTGGGAATTTGAGCAATGTGGTCTAGGAGGCTCAAAATGTGATGATCCTTAAGGTCTCTTCCAAGCCAAGCCATTCTATAACCATTCTGTGATTTTAAGCAGCAATCTATATAAGTTCTGAACTGGTTCTATGCATTCTAGGTTCTGTCTTCAAGAGAAAAAAAGACACAGAACTGCATATAGTATCCTTTCCCCAAATCCCATTACCTCTGTGATGGAGCATTTCCTTAGCCTGATGTTATCCATCTATTTAATGATCCTACTGGCTTGTTTCTCTGAGTACTGGTCCAATCTCCCCAGGACCCCAGGTAAACCTTCCCCTTGGCAAAGATTTGCACTGGTTTGTTATCCACCATGCAGGAAATACCTCCTTTTGTTCACTTTTAGTTTGGGTCCTGGTGTCTTTGCATCCAGCTTCTCCTTTCCCACATCCTGGGCAGATATGGTAGAGCACTGATTGGGGAGGAAGGTTTCCCACATATGAATCATCCACAACACTCCCCAGAGCATTTCTGGTTGCCCTCCATTCATGTTAAGTAACCAATAAATTTCCACAGTATTCAGCTCGTGATGGCTGATAAGATCACAGTGAGAAAGGGGACAGTGCCAAAAATACTGAGCTTTTTCAAGGCTTTGCCATATAATGCTTTTAACATTTGTAGTCCTTAAGGCCAAAGGGATCATTAGATCATCTACTGTGACCTATGTAACTCAGACTGGAGAATTTTGCCTGCTTACCCCTGTGCTGAACCCAGTAATATATGGTGTTTAAGTGAACGAGCAACACTGAAAGTACTAAAAGCACCAGCACATGAAATTGCAGCTCCAGTAGCAAGGAAGGATAATGAATCTGTCGACTGGGGGCTGCTGTCCTGGGACTGAAGTAAGAAAAACTGGAGCCTAAATTCACACGAGTGAGGTAAGGAGAGCAGGATGCTTATGGCTACTGCATGCCCATAAGATGATCTCATTTTTATGGAGATTATGAGAGCAGAGTTTGATGCAAGAGGGGAGCAAGAGCATGGGACATGGAGAAGATCCCACATGGTTTTGTAAAGGGCAGACTGTGTTGCTCTAACACAATTTATAACTGTAGATATTCAATCAGATAACTGACTTCTTGGACAAGGGAAACCAGTGCTCCAAATCTGACCCTGAGTAGTTTAATACTAGGTTTGAGTGAAAAAAGGAGTGGGGAATCTGGCTACAGGGTTACATCAGCAATCCCTTGTACCTTCACTGCAGTAACAGGTCAAGAAAAAAAAAAATCTCCTTTGTTTCTTGGGGATTGGAGATAGGACATGACAGCTGAAGAACATGTGGTGCTGGTGGAAAGTGCAGGCAGATGAACTCTTGGTGAGACTGCCAGTTCTGAGCACCATCAAAGAGGTAGTTGAAGTAGTGTTGTGAAGTGGCAGACAGCTGGCCACGCAAACACAAGGTGAAGTGCAAGTCAGAACCTTTCCCTGAGTTGGCCACCAGTGGTTTAGAAAGATAGAAGATGGGAGAGAAGGTTACACTGCTTCATTGTGGATTGACTGTGGACCACCAGCATTAACAAATCTATTATGCTGGTCATGAACAGGTTTAGGGTGAAAATCAGAGGAAATTGACCCTTACAGACATGGGACTCTCACCAAATGCAGGGCATGACTGGACTCAATGATCTTAGAGGTCTTTCCCAACCTAAATGATTGTATGGAGAGCCCAGAGCAGCTCATGTCACATCAGTAGGCATGATCCCAGGATCAGAAAAGAAATCTTATGGGATTATGTGTTGGGTGTTGTACTGTCTGGAATTTCCAGGAGGGTTTAGAAGAAGAGCTGATGCCCATGTTTGTCATAGAGCATTTACGAGACATTAAATTAATCACAGGCTTTGGAATTTCCTGGCTCTTGCAAGGGATGAGCATTATTTCCTCACCACAGCTCTGCTCCTCTTCTACTCCTTGTGCAATATCACTCCTGAAGTCATGTTGGGGTTTGTTTGTTTCTCTAAAGCTTGGGTGACTTGTCCCAGCCAGAGCTGATGACCACAACACCAAGATGCTTCTCAGGTGGGCCTTGCTCAGCTCCTCTATCACAAAAACATTTGTAGATCAGCAACATTTCAAGCAGACTTCTTCCTCTCAGCTTAATTAAAGCAATTATGGCTGGGGCTCCTACTTCTGCTACAAGATGGATCTTGGGCCAGTTTCAAATACTATTTTCACCTGACATGCTTTAGCCTAGTAAATGGTTCAAGGCTCTGCTTGTCCATAGATCAAACGTGGCTTTAGCCTAGTGCATGGTGCAAGGCTCTGCTTGTCCATAGATCAAACGTGGCTTCTGCTTTTCAGTTGGGTGTCCTTGTTGCATCAACATTGCATTACATAGCAGGACTTGTTCACCTGTTTTCACTGTAGCAACTGTGAGTGAAATGAAACTCTAAAAATGGAACATATTTTTTGATGAGGTGGCATCAGTGAGAACATAAGGAGCAGAATGAACCTCATAATCACACTTTTCCTTGCTCTGAGGAGCCGGCTTATCTTGGTCTCCACTTTGACTCCTCATCAGAAGCAAAGGAACTTGCCCAGGATAACATAACAGAGGAGTAAAGGTGTTTCTTATATTTCTCTCCATGGCCACCTCCTTCTTCTCATGTCATTGCATTTGGCAGAGGAGGTGAGAGCTCCAGCTGACACCCTGTTGTGTGTGGTAAGAGATGGACTCTAGTGAAGCTCACAGCTTTAGGGATAATGTAGGGCTATGGAGGATGGACTTGCTAAAGGCTATGCAATGGGTCAGTGTCAGAGCAAGTAATAAGAGGTGGACTTTGCCTTGGCTGGCTTAGTGATTAATTCAGAAGGTTATCTTTCCTGCTGCTGGCAAGCCTCCTTCTTTGCTTGCTACAGCACAAGCACACACTCAGGTTCTCAACACCAGCACATCCTGCACAGCTGTTTGGTGTCTTCCATGTAAACTATTGATTGCCATGGAGAGGGGCAGGTATGATGTGTATGAGTGCAAGCAGTGGAAGAATGAGCTAGTGTGGGCACGTGGAGAATAATANCTATAAGGTCTCCTGGAAGCCTTCTCTTCTCCAGGCTGCAGAGCCCCAGGTCTCTCAGCCTGTCCTCATAGCAGAGCTGCTCCAGCCATGTTGTGTCCCATCCTGCTACACCTAAAATATGTAGGAATGTGATGGATTTCAACAAATTAAGCTCGGACTTGCAAATGCTTTGTATCACTTTACACAGAAAGGATGAGGAGGGAAGCGCCATTTTGGTTTGAGAAAGCTCTGAGCAGGCACCATTTGTCTGTGGAAGGCTCTGACCAGGCCTGTTTATTGCTGGGCACTGGGGACAGCAGCCTTCTTTCACCATGTGTGTATAATAAATGAAGAATTTGGGTCATAAAAATTTCTACCCTGTTTAAGATGCACGGTATTGCTGTTCTCAAGCTAACTGCCCCGGGCAGTTGCAGTTAATACTTCCGTTTGAAATAAAACTCTTAAAAGCCTTTTAAGTTGACATTTAGAGTAATTTGGGAAACAATGTGAAAACATAATCTGTCTTTCAGGGTCTTTTTGTAAGGTATGGAGTTGAGCAGCTCCGTAAAACCTTTGCCCATGGCAGACAGCCTCTGTGAAGCCTCAGGAAGAAATATTTATCCTAGTTGTGCAATATCGTCTCTGGTTCCCAGCCTGGCCTTGTGCTGCTACAGTAATTGTAGATGCATCTTTCCTCCAAGGGTTTGTGTCAGCTAATCATAGAATCATAGAATGGTTTGGGTTGGAAGGGACCTTAAAGATCATCTAGTTCAAACACCCTGCCCTGAGTAGGGACATCTTCCACTAGATCAGGTTTCTCAAAGTCCCATCCGACCTGGTAAAGTGCTAATAAAATAATGTTGGAAGAGATGCTGAGGGAAATTTTGCACTCTCCACAACATGGAGCATGTGGCAAATATCAGCCTTTCCTGAGCAGGCTGGAGTCATCCAGCTGTGGCAAGTGGTGAACTGAGATGCCTGGCATGGGCTCACGGGCTTGCGTTCCACCATCTGCAGAGGATCTGACCCTCACCTCCCACCCACCTGCAGTGCAAGAGGTTGAATCTCCTCATCTCCCCAAGGGGACCATGAGTCAAATCTTCCTGGGCAAATCCCTCTGCACCTGCAATGATCCATGGCAAAAACAGTGGGAAGATGGTTTAGTTCAAAACACCCCAAATGTTTCCACTTTACAAGGGCTGGATGGGCCCATTTTCCTGGCAGTGATTTTTTAGCCATTCTTCCATAAAAGCTTTTGCCCTCAAAAACACAGGGAAGTTTGGGGGGGGGGTTATGTATTTTTGGGTTTCCTTTATATCATCATGTGCTTGCAATCCTGTCCTCAGCAAGTGCACGGCTAAGCAGCTGTCTGAGAAAAGAAGAATTGCAACCATCATTTCAACTTGTGATTTTGTTTACATGGTTTGCAGGGAAATGGTAGAACTTGCATGTGTCAGAATTGTTTTCTCAGGAACTTCTGGTTCAGGCAGAAAGTTTCTAGTGAAGGCAGACCAACACAGGGGTTTTCTGCTTGTGCCAGATCAATACAAATACCTGCTAAAGCAAAGTAATCTAGGCCAGGTTGTCCAGGATCACATCCAAGTGAGTTTTGAATCTCTCCAGAGAAGGAGACTCCACAGTCTCTTTGGGCAGCTCATTCCAGTGCTCTGTTGTTCTCATACTAAAGATGTTTTTCCTTTATTGTCACTCCATAGGCCACAGAAGTCCAATCAATATGAGATACAGGCCATATATATAGCCATGAGGAAGATGTCCAGGTGCCACCCTCCTCAATCATACCTACAGTGAATGTCTGCACTTGGTCATGAAAATCACATCTGACATATGATGTTTTTTTCTTTTTTTCTCCCCATTGAATGTAAAGCAAACCCTGAGATGAAATGCTCATGCCATGGACAACAACATTTGCAAAATGCATATCTTAATTTGACTAAATATCTCCAGGGCAGATGGGCAGGTGTCTGTGAGTACCGTGGGGGGCACTTCTTAATTACTTCCATCACTTCAGGAGCTTTTAAAGATGATCTTGGAACACCAAACACTGGGCAGACATTCAACACTAGCCAGGAGCAAGAATTTCTGCTCTGCCAGAATTTGCAGTTTTGTAAAATGAGAATCATCTCCATTTTGAATTAAAAGCTGAAAGTGTTCTGTCACCTTCATGACACAAATACTGACAGAGGGTGTACTGGGGTGCTTTGTGTTGCAGGACATAATTAATTTTGACAGACATTATATTAACTTTAGAGTAGAACTCATTAGGTAGCACTACATAATCTACTCTAATAGAACAGGACTGTATTATGATATAAAAGTCAAAAATGGCACAAATTGAAACTGCACTATCAAAATGCAATGTTTTGACTTTTTTTTCCTGACTAGAAACTGTCATTGACATCTGAATAAGTTCCTGCTTGATTTCCAAAAGAATAGCATTTTCCAGTGGGGAAAATGTCTTGGTCAAAAAATGTTTTAACTGGCTCTGCTAGGGATAGAAACAGGGTGATAGCAGGAGAAATAAATACTATGGCATTTCTGCCCAAGTCATAGAATCATAGAAGGCACTGAGTTGGAAGAGACTTCTGCAGGTCACCTAGTCCAACCCCGCTGCAGTCAGAAGGAACATGCCCAGCTAGATCAGATTGCTCAGAGCTCCATCAAGCTTGACTTTGGATGCCTCCAGCAGTAGGGCCTCCACCACCTCCCTGGGCAACCTGTTCCAGTATTTCACCACCCTCATAATAAAAAAGCAAAGCATCAGTAAAGTCATTCTGCTCAGTCCATCTGGGGGTCTATGGGCCAGAAGCAGATCTGGTCCTGGGACAGGTAAAGCCACATACAACCAGGCACATTCTTTCTTGCTTTTGACAACAACTATGAAGTCCCAGTGACCCTCCTTGCTCTTTACTGCTCTGAGACCAACCTTCAAGACAACCCAGAGACCCTCAGAAATCATCTCATCTATAGAGACTGTCAGAGAAAAAGAAGGTCTGGTGATCTCCTGCTCCTGCAAGATCAGTAGATGATCTTGCACAGTAGTACCAGTGTGTGCTTGCCCATTTCAGGCACTGTAGAGAAGAGATGTCTAGAATCAATAGACCTGGCATTAATGTTGTTACCATGGTTAGAATATTGTGGCTTAGCCAACAGTGGGAAAAAAAACCTACTCTTTTCTTGAATTTTGGACCTTTTCATCAAAGTTCTATGGAGCAAAAGGGAGGTTTCCACCCTGCACCTTTCACCTGAAGCATGCAAGGTTTTTGAGGTAGTCATTTTCTTGCTGCCCTGTAGGTCCAGCACTGAGCAGACTCATTACCCCCAGAGACAAGTTACTCCTGATCTCTGCTAATTATAACCTGTGAGTAGCAGAGATTGTCACCAAGGAACCTTTCAGACTGTGGCTTAGAGCAGTGCCTTCTACCATCCCCTAACAATGCAGGTAACTGCAGAGACAGCTGAAGGCTGTGGTTAAATTCAGCCCCTACAGGTTGGGAACTTCTAGTCTAGGAAAAAGAAGGGGGAAGGAAAAAAAAAATGGAAAAAAAAAAAGCGTTTTTAATTCTTGATGCACACAGCATTTCTGGAATTTTCCTTCAGGCCACAGAGAGATGTGGCCCTAGCTGCAGAGATACCCAGAGCACTTTCAAGGCTCTGACACATCATTTCAATGCTTGGCTCTACTGAGTCCTGGCTTTGCACTTAGTTGTTAACACGCAGTAGCACTGTCCTGGAGATGGAAAATTCCCACGTTTGGAGCCCATAGAATTTATATAGGAGGCAAAACTACTCAGTATTGACACAAAGGAGCAACTTACAACAAAATAGTCTACAGTCAAAGCCTTGCTGCAGTGAGGACTTGTGATCAAGGTCTGACCCACACAGATCCCATTCTTATACCTTCTTCAGTTCCTTAACTCATGCTCTAGAACCACTGTAAATATGTTTTCCATCTAGACACTTCTTGACCCATACTGAAAATGATGATCTTAGTAAAATTTTACACCCTACTTTAAGGTTTACAAGCCTGTAATTCATAATTTACTCCTAGTAAGGGATGCCGTGGTGGTTTTGTGCTCTGTGTAATGCTCACCAGCCCTAAAGATAGATCATCAGTGTCTAAATTGTGAAAAGAATGTTGATGACATTTTCCCTTCCTTCCTCCACAGAAGACAAGAGAGGTTCATGTAAAACATAAGCTCTGACCCCTGTCCAACATTAATGCAATTTACTGCAAAAGTCCTCGCTTTTTTAATTAAGCTGGAATGCTGCTACTCTTTGTAGGAATGCAAAGTGAACGGGTTAATGACAGAGGCAAGGGATAATGACTGCAATCTGCTCCTAACTGAGCAAAGCAAGGCTTTGCCACCTCCACTGAGCTTTGCTCAGGAGTAAAATTTGCTCGATGGATCAGGGAGCGAACAGCTTTGGGTCACCCGGCAAGCAGAGAGCCTCTTCAAATGTCTAAGGAGTCATTCTGCAAGAGCCTCTTCCCTCTTTGGTGAAGTCACCATGATCAAGTGGCTGGGATGTGAATTTCATAGGCTGATCTAGTTTCTGAATAAATAAAAGTCTGGAATTTTTCTCTTTCTCTCTCTCTCTTTCTCTCTCTCTCTCTTTTTTTTTTTTTTTTTTAAACTTCAAATGGCTCAGAATGAAGAATCTACACCCCCTCCACATGTGCCTGTAGCAAGCTGTTTATGAAAGTACAGCACAAAATATTTGATCATGGTTTTGATCCAGAACATGCAAACATTTGTCCTCTTGGGTTGGCTTCACCTGGTGGCTTTCATTTTCTTCAACATGAAGACAGGGTGAAGCAAAGTAATAGAAAAATAGAAAACATCTTGGTCGAAAATGAGATCGCAGCTGTGTAACTGGAGCACACAACCATAAATCAGAATGTCAAATCCAAAGCACATGACTTTTTGCAAGTTCTCCATGTGTGCTATAATGTGATTACAGCCTGGTTACTATTATGATTTAAAACAAAGTCTTTCATGCTAGAAACAAAATGCGGAATGTGAGCAGCCTGGGGGAGAGAGAGACAGGAGACTTAGCCCTGACTGTCAGAGGTGGGCTAGAGGGTTTCAAGTGCTTCTCCGTCAGGTGTGAGGGGATGAGGGAAGGACACAACCCCGGCTTTGGCTGCAGCCTTAACAGCAGGGACAAATTAGCCGTTGGTGTTCAGCTCTGTCTAACAATCCTCAATTAGGGATGGGGTAGGTTTCTGTCTCCCCATGTCGTAGAAAATCCTGAAGCCAAATGCACAGATTACAGAAGTCATTCTTTTCTGTCTATCACATAAACAAATGGTCCAGCTGTTATTGCTAAGATTCCAGTTTGAAAAGTTGGACTTTCTTGTATAAACTTCAATGTAATGGTATTTAAAGTGTCATAGACAATAAGCATCTAATCCTAGTCAATAAATTGCAGACTAGTTGCATGAGCTTTGAGAGCTGTTAAAGACAGCTGTGCTTTTTTTGTAATTCAAGTCACTTCCAAATTGGGCAGCCCTCCTGGTGTATTTTCAGACAAACACAGTGTGCTCAGAAAATGTGTTGTTTGGAGCCGCACAGGCATGAACGCAAGGGCGTCGCATCGCCGGGAGACAGAGCGGGGATCGCATTCTCCATTTCTAAGGAGCTCAGGTTGACAATGGTGGGAATTGCTGAGGTGCCTGTGAAGTTAGTAAATGGCCCTACAGATCTCCTGAGGGAGAAACATGGCCCCTGTGGAGAAGAAGGGGAATATTCCTATTAACTTCAGTCAAGCTAGCAATATAAATGAGTCCACAGAGACTCTTGTTCCTTTCATAGAGAGAGAGAGGAAAGAGGGGAAACATTTTTTAACCATCACTCAGATGTTTTGGAGAAGCAGCAGCCTGAAAGGTCTGAAGAGGGTGGACAAAGCAGTATTTTCTCAAAGTCGGCCTGCTGCCGTGCCCCTGAAGAAGGCTGGTTAGAGCCACATGGGCTCCACCAATGTGAGGTGTCTGGGACATATCTCAATGCACATGACTTCTCCCGCTGGGATCAAACATGAAGGGTCAGAACAGATCTCCCTGGGTAGCAAATTTTGGGATCATGATCATGGTTTTGCAGAAAAAAATGGCAACCGCCAGCCTCTCTAATTCCTCTTGTTGACCTCAGTAGGAGATCAATGCTTCTGAAGACCAGACAGGTGCTTGCAATAAGCTTTCCAAGCCTCCCCACTGGGCTCTGGGTGGAAATCTTGGCTCAGATGTATATTTGCAAGGTATTTCAAACGTTACATTTGAAACCAGTTAGCACAGGGTCACTGGCTGGTATTGCGAGGTGCCCTGCGGGATTTGGTTGAGTCGAAAGGTGTCTGCACACTTGCTGCTGGGCTGTCAGTCTCCCTCCTTTGGCAGCTGTGGTGACAAACATCCAGTTGAGCTCTTTCAAGGGTGTTTTTCCACATCTGCGAGCACTGGGCAGATGAATGGATTTCTTTCCTTTCCACCCCCACTGTAAGCCATTTTATGACCATCAGACGGTTCACACCTGAGAAACAGCCTTGCCTCCTGCAAGCACTGCTCCATGGTGCTCAACATCTGCCCCTCAGCTCATATCAAATAACCCTCTCCTTGTCAGCAGCATGAGTAAAACAGAGAAGCTGGCGGAGAAAACATAAATCAAAAGGCTCCACTGCATAGCAGGATTTTGCTGGACCTTTTCATGGGGCAGAGTCCCTGGGATGCTCATCTCAGGGTGTGCAGATCCCACTAAGCACCTGCTGTAAGGACATCCCACCACCAGCTAGGGTTGAAATATGTGGAAGCAAGTTGCTTTGTGAAACCCATGTCTGCCAGCTTGTGTTGACCTATTACTGCACGGGGAAAGGTATCAGGATGGCCCCAAGCCCACCACCAACACCTGATCCTGGAACTGGGTTATTTGAGCTCAATTTCCAGTTTGGCCGCAGACTTCCTGTGTGGTCTTGGGCAAATCATACAGTGCAAGGTCCACTCTCAGCTCACTGATATTTTGAGAGAGCCGTGGTTTGGCAGNTTATTAGTGCCGGTTGAAACACAAGCGTTGGCTCCGTCTGCGTGCGTTGCAGTTTTGCAAGGTTCTCAGCACGGGGTTGGGAGGAGAATGGTCACCAGAACATGTGGGCTCCAGGGTTTCATCCCTGCCTTGTGCACAAATGGCAGCATCTCCAGGAAAGCAACTCTTGGTGATCCGTAGGCAGCAGTGAAACTAGTCCATCATCACGTATGTTCTCAGGAATGCGCTCTTGTGTGGGTCTCTGTAGACAATCCTGATTCATCACCTCCAAAGCAATTAATAAAAGGTGGCTGGCCCTTCCCCAATATATTGAAAATGATTTGCAATTTGAGAGCGAGAGGCAGTGTTGTTTTTCACATGGAATCAGTTTAATTAATCACACTGTTTGAACAGCTGGGTCCGCCATGCATTTCCACTCCAGTTCAGCATTCCTAGAAAACTTGTCAAGTATGAATCAAAATAATACCATCTCCCTGCTTCCCATGATTAATCACATATCTCTCCTTCTCATTCACACCTAAACATCAGCTAAATCAAAAGCAGCCTCCTTCCCCACCATTGCGTTGGTGGCTCCTCGCCAACCTACGATAAATTATCTAGAGAAGGATTTTGAAAAGCTGTTGGTTCACCCTCAAACTTTTGTTATCAACGTCTGTTGCAAGTTCACATGTATCTGTGGTCTTTAGGAGCCAGGGACCGCACAGGAAATGTGCACAGTCCAAAATTAAGGATTTGTGGCACAGAATTAAAAAATAAAATTAATTTCTAGCATCTGGAAGTCCAAGTGAGGTTATTTGCGGGAGGTCTCCAAAGGGCGTCTGAACAAAGGGCCAGAGTTTTGAAGAATATGGCTCTGATTTCCAACATGAAGTCTGGTATGTCCTGAACATTTCTGTTTGCTTAAAGCAAGGCTTTGGCTTCGCGGCAGCTTGCCGACACAGATGGTGTATCTTGGTCACTGAGCCCATGTGTTCTCTGAGCCTGGGCCATCAGGCTTCACGCACTAAGTGCAGGCAAGGATGAACGTGCAAAAGAGGTGAATTGATGTTAGATTTCTCCGTGGCTCCTGTCAGGTCTGGAGGGCTTTTCACAAGTGGGTATGCCTCACAGTCCCACCAGCCCTACCCAACACATAACTAGTTTTGAGAATGAAGAAGTGGAAATTTGTGAAAACAAGGGGAAACTTCGGGCAGAAATTATAATTTTGGCTCTTTGAGGGCAAAGAATCATAGAACGGTTTAGGTTGGAAGGGACCTCAAGGATCATCCAGTTCCAACCTCCTGTCACAAGCAGGGACACTTCCCACTGGAACAGGTCACTCAAGGCCACGTCCAACCTGGTCTTGACCCCCTCCAGAGAGTGAGGAGCCACAACCTCCCTGGGCAACCTGTGCCAGTGTCTCACCCCCCTCACTGCAAACAACTTCTTCCCAACATCCACTTTCAATCTCCCCTCTGCCACTTCAAACCCATTGCCCCTTGTCCTGTCATTACAAGACCTTGTCAATAGTCCCTCCCCACCTTGAAAGGAGGAAAGATCTGCCTAAAAGGAATAAATTCTGTTCTGGTCCTGTCTCACCCTTATCACAGTATTAGCGAGCCAGGACAAGGCAATGGGCCTCACCTTCAGGCAGCACAGCATCCTCCAAGGACAGACAAGTCCAAGGCTGCCCTCCTACCTTCTTCTCACTGCAGGCTGCCTTGACATTAGTGAGATTACACCTGCCCATTCCCCATGAGAGTGAGTCCTTCTCCATGTCTACTATTCCCATGGGAAAAACTGTAGAAGATGGGTAGGCAAGGGTGAGGGCAAGCTTTCTGTCCTTCCTGATCTCAGATGGGAGGCCATCAATCCCTCCTGTCACCAGGGGTGCCAATTAACCAGAGTAAAGAGCCTCTGGGCGATAAGCAAATCCAGTTGTTGACCTTCTGAGTGATAGCAGGACAAGTCCTTAACTTGACAGCTTAGTGGGCAACACATGATGAGTCCCCGTTGCCAGCGGCCAGCTGGCTTTTCCCAAAGATTCCCCAGCTGTTTTTTAAGCCCATGGCCCAGTATTTTAATGGTGATTTTGCTAATTGTTAAGGAGTGGAAAATGATGGGTGTAATTTTCTCATGATCATTGTGTTTGTCCACCCCTGCCATCTACTGACCCGCCTGTAAGAGCCTTGCCATGTCTTCTGGCAGAGCAGATGTCTTCCAGGCTTTTAAATAGTGACACACAAGCATGTTTACCAGAGTAAGGATGTCAGATCGCCTGCCAGGGTTTTGTCCTTAAATGTGCTGTTAGGTGACGTTGCCTGGTCTGCTGCAAATGCTCTAAACTCCAGATTGCTGAAAAAAAATCAGCCCTTGGAATGAACCACACCTCGCTGTGTTCAAAGCAGCCAGGCAAATGCACCTGGCTTGCTCTGCAAATGCTTCAGGAGATCTCTGTCATGCTATTTGAGGAGTGGGTGTCAGTCTCTTCTCAGTGGTGCCCAGTGGCAGGATAAGGAACAACAGGTACAAGCTAGAACCTAGGAGGTTCCACCACAACATGAGGAGAAGCTTCCTTAAGGTAAGGGTGATGGAGCTCTAGGAGAAGCTGCCCAGAGGGGTTGTGGAATCTCTGGAGTCTCTGTGGTTCTCTGGAGAATTTCAAAGATCACCTGGGTGCATTCCTGTGTGACCTGTCCTAGGTGATACTACTTTGGAGTAGATGATCTCTGGAAGTGCCTTCTGACTCCTAACATCCTATGATTTGGGTGCCTGCAGTTGTACACAGCAGCAAAGGGAGGGAATAATCTGTTCCCTACATCCATCCTTGTCAGAAAAAGCAGTCCTGGATGTATCTTGCAGCAAACTGCTAGATCAGATGCCAAAGAGGCCATGAAGGCAATCAGAGGGCTGGAGCACCTCCCCTGTGAGCATAGGTTGTGAGAATTGCAGCTGTTGAGCCTGGAGAAAAGAAGGCTTCAGGGAGACCTAATCACTGCCTTTCAGTACCTAAAGGTGACCTACAAGAAAGCTGGAGAGGGACTTTTTACAAGGGCTTGTAGTGATAGGATGAGAGGGAATAGATTGAAGCTGGAAGAGGGGAAATTTAGACTGGAGATTAGGAAGAAATTCTTTACAGTGATGGTGGTGAGACCCTGGAATAGGCTGCCCAGGGAGTCTGTGGATGCCTCCTCCCTGGAGGGGTTTGAGGGCAGGCTGAATGAAGCCTTGAACATCTTGGTGTAGTGGAAGGTGTCCCTGCCCATGGCAGGGGGGTTGGAACTAAATGATCTTCAAAGTCGCTTCCAACCCCAACCATTCTATGAGTTTATGGTTCTAAATTCCAGGAACTTCCTAACAGGGATGCTAATATATTCAGGATGGGGTTGCCTGAGGAATATGTGGTGTCTCCATCACCAGGTCAAGGTGGTACTGCCATGGGGCAGGAGGATGAAGGAGGAGGCTTCTGGAGTTCTCCCAACCCTGGGACCCACACATCTGTGCACACAAAGGATGTGACTACGAAATCATTTTGCTGCTCCCTCAGGTTTCTCACCCACAAATTCCCCCCATCAGATCCCACTTCTTCTATATGTTTCTGGCAAGAAAATGCATACTTTGAAAAAAAAAAAAAAAAAGAAAGAAAAATCCTTGGTTTGCTCTTCATAATGATACTAGATACCCTGCCAACAAAAATACAAACCCTGGAATGAATCTAGTTCTTTTCCCACATTTTTCTAAATATAAGGTCTGAATAGCAGCTCCAAGCTCTCACTTAAAAAGAAAGCTGCAACCAGTGCTTGTGTTTAAGTCAGGAGGGAGCTGATTGCCTCTGGTGGTACCTCAAGAATGCAACCTAGATAGAGGTTTTCCCTGCAAGCTGCCACTGAATGAGTTGCTCCATCAACCCTCAAGCATGTGGGCAGCTGAGTGGGGCCAGCCCAGGCTGGCAGCAGTATGTTGTGGCACATCCAAGCTAGTGAAAGACTTCTGCTGGGATAGCAAATGGAGCAAAACAGGGAGGTGTTCAGATCTTTAGAGTGTTTATCTGGACTGAGACACCAAGGAGACTTGCAACAAAATGAGTGGCCACTGTTGACCTCAAATCCCTCCTTGAGAGCTCCCTGTCTGGGTATGTTTGGATCACATTGCAAAGCTGCATCCTTATAAACTGCCTTCAAAAGAGCAATAAGCAAGTCTGAGTCATGCAGTGGAGCAGAGCGGTCATGCTGCCTACATCAGGCATTTCTAGTAGGTAAGAGACTCTAGAATCACAGCCTGGTGGGGATTGGATGGCACTTCTGGAGATCATTCAGTCCAATCCTTCTGCTAAAGCAGGGTCACCTAGAGCAGATTGCCTGAATTGAAACAAATATTTTTTAAAAAAGATAGAAGAAAAATGCAACCTTGAGAATATAAATGATCTTTTTTTCCATTTATGCCCTGCAGTTCGTACCCCTCAGGTTTTGTTGTCTCCAGGGTGGAGACCCACATGTGCTTAGTTATCAAGAGGACATAAGAGTGCTGATAAGTTCAAGAAGCATTTGGAGCCAGTGCAGCTCAACATTTGCTGTAGAAGATCAGGGTCTATGCATCTCTGATTTCTTCAGCTCTCTTTACATGAATGGGTTGTGCCCTGTCTGGGGCATTGTGGCACAGGAATATCAGTTACAGGAGGTACCACTGAACCTGAGAGCATCACAGATGAGTTCAGGGCCATGTGTTGAATCTGACTGAAATGAGTAACCTTCTCCATTAAAACCTGAATATCTGTGTGTTTTCAGCTGTACTGTCCTCCTGTGTGCTGCGTGCCAGGGTTATCTTCCACCCAGAATTTCATCACCTGCTTTTCAGACTCTTTTCCAGGGCTTGGATTGCATTAGGTTTACAGGTCCACCTGTCATCTCCCCTTCAGGTCGTTCCCATGTGGTCCTTTCGTGCCTTCCAACCCCTTTACCTTAGGAGGAGCTGGAGAAGTTGGTGATGCCATGGTTCTGGAAATGTAGAACGTAAAAATCCCAGCTTCTGAGGGAGAGGAATGCACCAAGGAAGCCCAAAGAAAGCTTGGGAGTGACATACACACGAGTAACTCCACTAGACCTTCCTCCAAGACAGTGTCACCTTCTTGGGTGATTTGTCAAGCCATGCATTTCAAGCAAGGTGTTTGTTGAATTAAATCATCTTTGTTCAAAAGGCCTTTTGTGAAAGTTCACCATTTTGGAAGCTGCTTTTGATTTGGTTGGTTGGTTGCTTCCTTTTGATTGGATTGTTTTNCCCGTGCCCTGCTGAAATTCTCTTCTTTTCCATTTCCAGTGTCTGGATCCTGCAGTCCACCCAGTAAATGGAAATGTTCCTTCAAGTGGGAAGCAGCAGGGACATGTCTGAGTGAAGCCTCCCAGGGATGTCTGACCCCTAGCTCGGTGGGAACAGGCCCTCATTCACTGGGAGCAGACTTCTTGCGTGGCAGTCGCTGAAAAGCGCCTGGTATCTGCCTGCCCCGTTTCAAACGTAACCAGTTCAAAACATTCCCTGTGTTTGTTAGCTCATAAAACTGCTGAAGGACATCCTGTACAGTGAACAAATTACTCAGCTTTAAGCAGATATTTATGCTAATTATCCATGGGAAGCCGTTCCTGCTGCCGTCGTTTTGTTTTTCATCTGCTGGCAAAATACTCGCAACATTTTATGTGGTGTTAACTATCAGCAGCAAAATCCCCCGAAAGTAACATGAGAAGGAAGACTCTGCTCTACATACATTTGTTTTCTTTAAATGCTCTTGATTTGCCATCCATGAGATGAAAGTGGTTCTAGCCAGCACTCCCTCCCCATCACTGCAGCAATATTCTCCCCCTGCCTGTTCTTGCTTCAGTTTATTTACCGAAGAATATTCATATTTTGTAAATCCCAGGTATTTATCCCCTTGATTATTTTGGCACAGTGCATTTTGAGGATGTTTGCTTTGTTTTAAGCAAATCTTTTTTTTTTTTTTAAATCCTGCCTTTGAAAAAGCAGAGAGCTAGTAAAAACAAAGGCAACAGCAATATTTGTTAATGTAAGTCCACGCTCCTAAAATATTTATTCTTTTTTTTTCCCCCCTTCGTATGAAGAAGATTAAATGCTTGCAAAATTCTACAGACACATGCACATATTTGACCCAGAAGGACATCTCTTGGGATTTGTAACAGCAAATGTGTGTTGAACAAAACGTCTTGGCCCCGTGCAAACTTACTTTGTGTTCTAAAAGCCAAAAACTTCATTTTAGCATGACCTTAGAAGAATAGTGATACTTTTAGTATTTCCTGGTATTTGGTGCAAGGAATGTTTTTATTTGAATGCAGATGTCATTTGGTTTACAGGAAGGATTTGGTAACATGTCCATGCCAGTACTGCACTTATCCCAAATTTCCTGCGATGGAGGAAGAACATATGTCAAAGCTCACTGTTTGTTAAATTGAAAAGATTCAGTACACCAGAAGCTTCTCTTCTAAACATTGTGACTTTGTGCAATTTACAGAATGTTCTATCTCCATTAAACAATAAACCCTTGACCCCTGGAGCTGGCTTTCAGGATCCTGCTATTTGAGAAGGTAGACATAATGGATGGCAATAATAAATGAAAAGTTCAAGAGGTTAAGAAAAACTGTTTAATTATTTCTCTAGAGCGTGGGCTGCAGGAGAATTGCATCTCTGCCTTCTCTCTTGTAGAAAACCCTGCAAGGAGTGACTCCAGTGGTGCAGGGTACAAAGCAGGTTGCTGGCCCTCAGCTGTGTTTATGAACAAATGGTCTCTGGATACTCTTCCATCTCCGAACCTTTCAGTTTTCTGTGAGTTAACTCCCTGCCAGCAGCAAGCCTGTGCCAGCCCCACAAACCCCAGCATCTGTTTTGCAAGGATTTTTTATTTGTTAGCATGTGAAAGCTATTGCTCATGTGTGCTTCCCAGCTGGGGTGGACTTGGGCTTGGTATCTTGGCTTTCTTTGCTTGTTAAACCCAGACGCACACAAAGCAGCGCGTTCTCCCCTCGTTACGTGAGCCTGTAACACAACCTCTGCTTAGCAGGTCACCCTTCCCTGCTTTTCCTCTACAGTAAAGTGAATCTAGGACAAACTTCATTATGACAGGAAAATTAGTAGGCTTTTCCTTCCTCCTCTTTTTTTTTTTTTCTTCTCTCTGTTTTTCTTCTTTTTTCTTTTCATTTTTCTTTTTGATAGTCCTGCTCGGTTTCTATCGTGCCGCTTGCTGCATCCCACTGCTGTAGGCTTTATCAGGCAACTAAATGCCCTGAGCTGCAATCATTATGCAAGTCACTGTACAAACACCCACTGAGAAAAAAGCTGCTCCAAAAACACAGATTTATAGAATCAGAGAATCAGTCAGGGTAGGAAAGGATGACAAGGATAATCTAGTTCCACTCCTGCCTTTGCCATGGGCAGAGACACCTTACACTAGATCAGGCTGGCCAGAACCTCATCCAGCCTGGCCTTAAACACCTCCAGGGATGGGGCCCACCTCCTTGGGCAAGCCATTCCAGGCTCTCATCACCCTCACGCTGAAGAACTTCTTCCTAACATCCAGTCTGAATCTTCCCATTTCTAGCTTGGTTCCTTTCCCCCCAGTCCTATAACTACCTGACATCCTAAAAAGTCCCTTCCCAGCTTTCCTGTAGGCCCCCTTAAGATACTGAAACAAGCACGAGGAGTGAGAAGAGTGGTCAGGGATCAAGAGTCATGTTCAAAGTCACCATGTGCACTCAAGGCAGAGCCCCAAAGAGGAGCCTGCTCTTGAGGTCCAACCCTTGGCCACCTGCAGACCTTAGAACCAGAGAATGGTAGAGGTTGGAAGGGACCTCCAGAGACCATTGAGTCCAAGCTCCCTGCCAAAGCAGGATCACCTAGGGCAGGTCACACAAGAACACATCCAAAGGGGTCTTGAAAGTCTTCAGAGAAAGAGACTCCACAGGCTTTCTGGGCAGCCTGTTGCAGCATTCCACCACTCTTACAGTAATGAAGCTTTTCCTCATGTCAAGTGCATTTCCTTCTCTTGGACATCCCTCATTTTCCATCATCGTGTCTCTTGGGAGGTCTTCCACATACGTGGACTGTGGCAGGGCAGAGATAAGGGGTTGAATGTGGCAGTGGGGTTGCCCACATTGAAGGTGGAGCCTCTCTCTCATTGGGGTCAGCCTTGTGCTGCAATGGGAAGATGACCCTCATGAACTTCATCCACCTATTTCCAAGGCCAAATTCTCTGCTTTAAGATCACAGTTTTCTATGTCAGATGTCCTCAGGCTGCACCAGAGGAGATTTAGGTTTGCTATTAGAAGAAATTTCTTGACTGAAAAGGTTCTCAAACGCTGGAACAGGTTCCCCAGGGGGGTGGTTGAACCCCCATCCCTGGAGGTGTCTCAGAGATGCAGGGATGTGGTACTGAGGGACATGGTTTAGCAGCAGCATTGGTAGAGTTGGTAATTGTTGGACTCAGTGATCTTAATGGCCTTTTCCAACCAAGACAATTCCATGACTCAATGATAATATGTCTGATCTCCTTTCATTCTCCTTTGCACAACTCAAGGTCACCTCTGAGAGTAGTTTGGAATGGGGAAGCCACCGTTTAATGCTGGGGCCAGGAGATGGAGCAGACACTCCTTTGGGGTAAATCAGCTTGTATATGCTGCAAGATGCTAAATCAGTCTGCACTGGCTAGAAAGCTGACCAAATGACTTCTATGACTGCTTTTGTAATGGCATTCAAAGATTTTCACCTTCACTTTCTCCTCTTAAATGCCATGCTCTGCTATTTCTACTGTCAGGAGTTATTTTCTCAAGATGAGTCTGGTGCAAAAATATGGTTTGACCTTATTCTTTCTAAATAAGCTCTCCCAACTCAGCTTTCCCTCTTTTCCTATACTGTGTTGGAAATGAAAATATCCCAAACACAAGCCTCTGGTCTCCCCACAGCACTCTCAAGTGGGTGGGAAACGAGACGTCAGGTTGTGACCCCGATGGGACCCTCTCTGTTTAAATAAACAGTCCAGGTTTCATGTTATGTTATACTCCATCATGAGTCCTGGAGCCATAACAGTGTGGGAATCATCCATGTGACTTCTCTGGGATACATCAACAAACAGAAGGAGTAGTGGGGAACTGGTGGCTCGTGCTGCTGGTTAGATTGGGTGTTCTCAGTCTGCCTCCAGATGTGCCAAACAATTTTCCAGAGCCATCACCTGTAAAGTAGAAAATTTAAAAACAAAAAACAAAACCCAAAACAAAACAAACAAACAAACAAAAACCAACAAAAAAACCCCAAAACAACAGCTTGGGATGGAAGACTTTCCTTGTCCCAGAGTGAGGTCCCAGTTGGACGAGGCCTTGAGTGACCTGTACTAGTGGGAAGTATCCCTGCCTATGGCAGGGGGTTGGAACTGGATGAGCTTTGAGGTCTCTTCCAACCTTATAATTCTAGGATTCTATGATAAAAAGTGAATATGAAAAATGGGTTTCCTTCTGTGGCTGAGCAAAAAGCCCTCATGTTCCTTTGTGGCAATGGAGAGAATCATCCCAAAAATGCCTTTGAAGTAGCCTCCTTTTGCACCACAAAGCTTTTGATGTATCCTCCTGCCTAAATTCAGTTTCTTTCCCCGAGGGAGCTGGTTTTGGTCCATTAGCTGTAGTAAGAGGCTGCAACCATGAGCCACAGAAAAGTCCATGGAGAACAGAGGTGCTGTGAAGTGAGAACATAATCTGCGTTCATGGCATGGGAGACCATCCTGGTAGAATCATAGAATCCTTTTCATTGGAAGAGACCTTTAAGCCCAGCTGTTAACCCAACACTGCCAGGTCACTACTAAACCATGGACCTAAATACCACATCTGCACACCTTTTAAATATCATCAAAGCAGATAGTCCTGGAGTAAGTGCTGGCTGCTTCTACAAGGAGCAGTAAAGCCGTGGGATTTTGAGCTCAGCCTTCCTTGGTAAATTCCTCATCAGCTAATGACTAAAATAATGATTCTCCACCCTGCCTCCTCCCTTCCCGTTGTGGGTGTGGTGGGAGAGCAGTCAAAACCTCTCATTACCACTCAAGAAGGTGTAAGGAGGAGCTTTGGCTCATGGTAAAAGCCGTCCCTGCTTGACCTGGCTGTCGGCAGTATCTGGCCCTTTCGCCAAAGGAAGTTCAAGAAGACTGAATGGGATAGTGCCCAGGTCCCTCCCTTGGATGCTGCTGGCCACACAAGCTGGCAAAGCTCAGCCTGGGAAGCTTTTACTGCATTCCTCTCTGGGCATGCTGAGTGTCATTTGGCACCATGCCACCAGGGCAGTTCCATGTCCAACCGGCATCCCTCCAGCCTCTGTCTAACCATGGCACAGAGTAGGCTCTGGGCTATGTTCAAGCACCAGTGAGATATTTAGACACTTGGACTCACAAGTGACCCAAGATCCTTCCACCTTTCCCTCTGGGTGAGGTGTCCTATAACCTCCTTGCTCCTCTCAGGAGCAGATCCAAGTGCCCCCATCTTTCCTGGACTCAAAGCTCAGTTAGTGCTGCAGTGCTGGAGGGAGCTAAGTGGATCTGCTGGCTTACAGACCTTGTTCCTAATAGCTTGTTGTGCTAGGATATGTGCACAAGTGCCTGCTTGGCTTGTGGTTGTTCCCTGTGTCTGCACAGTTGCAGATTATGTGCAGAACCATCTGCTTGTCTTCTGTTGATTCATGTCCAGTTTTTCAAGGCTCTCGTTGGACAACATGAACAAAAGGATTATGTTTGTATTGAGAAACAGAAGGTCAGTTGGTGCCTGAGACATTCAAGAGCGACTCTCTCTCCATGAACTACAAGGAAGAGATGAATGAGTCTGTGTGTAGGTAAAAATGATCAAGAGCCCACAATATGGAAGGGCAGAGGCAGACAGGCTAACAGCTACAGTTCATTTTTCCTGCCCTTTCAATTTGTAGGTACTGAGGTAGCCCAGTTACAGGTGTGTCTGAGCCTAGAGCAGCATTCTTGTCCCTGTAGCCCTAGCAGTATGATATTGTCTCCACCCTACAGAGAGGGCAAAGGCAAAGAGGATGTGCGGGCTCATCTTAACAGTAAGTGTTACTGTATACAGTTCTGGAGACCCCAGCACAGGAAGGACATCGAAGTGTTGGAGTGGGTCCAGAGGAGGCCATGAAGATGATTAGAGGGCTGCAGCAGCTCTGCTCTGAGGACAGACTGAGAGAGTTGGGGCTCTTCAGCCTGGAGAAGAGAAGGCTTTAAGGAGATTTTATAGTAGCCTTCCAGTATCTGCAGGGGGCTACAGAAAGGCTGAGGAGGGACTATTGACAAGGCCATGCAATGACAGGACAAGGGGCAATGGGTTTAAACTGGCAGAGGGGAAATTGAAAGTGGATGTTAGGAGGAAGTTGTTTGCAGTGAGGGTGGTGAGACACTGGCACAGGGTGCCCAGGGAGGTTGTGGCTGCTCCCTCCCTGGAGGTGTTCAAGGCCAGGTTGGATGAGGTCTTGAGTGACCTGTGCTAGTGGGAGGTGTCCCTGCCTATGGCAGGGGGTTGGAACTAGATGAGCTTTGAAGTCCCTTCCAACCTTACCATTCTATGATTCTATGATTCTATTTTGTTTCCTCTCAGGAGACTTTTTTGTACTTTCTCTTAGTGGATGTGACCCTGAAACATACAAAAACCACGGCTGGGGCGGGATGTGACTAAACCCCATGGAGTTTTTTGCTTCACATCACATGTCAGCAGTTATGTCTCCCTTCTACACAGCCACGCTTCAGCCCAAGCAGAGCAGATACAGACCCACTGTGCTCAGAGTGACTCAGGTACCACTGAATGCTTCAGTTTTAAGAAACAGGTGACACCACATCTTGGCAACAGTGGAGCAAACCAACCATGACAGTGTATTTTCTGCTCCTGTGAGCACACACAAGGAGACTGGCACTGCTGCTGTGACCCTCACCTTTCTCCCCAGAAACTGTCCTTTGGCACCTTTGCGCAGCAGCATCGGGAAGGAGATTTGGTGGCTTGCAGCTCTGCTGGAGGAATAAGGGGGAGGTAGGTGGCTCAGGAGGTACAAACCTCTTAGGGGCACCCTGAGCAGTGGAAAGCCAGTGAAAATAATGACTCATTTGACCCCTCACAAGACAGCCAGCACCCAAAATTTTCCATGTAGTATTAAAAAACAACATGCACTGGCCTCAGATCGCATCGGCCATGCCAGACTCCCACCTGTTTATGTGGAAAACTTTATGCACCCAAAGCATGAAGTTTTTCAGAATAATATGTTGGGTGGATCAAGGTTTCCATGTGCCTCGGTGCTGTCAAAAACCCATATCATAGCCAACACAGGACAAGACAAGGAGGGCACAGAAAGTTTGAGTCTTCAAGAATATGTTTGCAGAAGCTCTCATGTTCCTCAGCTACTCAGGCACTTCTCACCTCCTACCCTTTTGCAAACAAAAGAGCTTCAGAACCAAGGCAGGTTTGGAGAATGAAAGAAAAACCCACTCCTGTACTGCTTTGCAGCTGTGCCCCAAAGAGGACATCGACAGAGGGATCCTCTTCCAACTGAAATTGAGAGTATCATAAGTATAGAACTCAGCACATGTGTCAGAACAGAGAGTTGACCCAGGTAAAACAATTCAAGAATCAGAATCTAAAAGCAGGAAAGCAGGTGGTTGGAGAGCCTGGTTAAGTAAGAAGGGATGTGGACTTTGCACAGCATGCTTCGTGTCAAAGTATAAAGCACAAACATCCTCTCTCAATAGAACTGCCCTTGTCCAGGAGCAATGTCAGGACTTGTGCTGACTGACTTTAAGGTAGGATGAGAAACTTTTCCAGAGAATAGAAAACTACCTAGACAAAAGCAACAACACTTCCAGATGCTCTGGAGTCCATGAACAAAGGATGTGGTGCAACCTTCCAGACAGCTCTTTGGCAAAGACATCCTAATCCCAAACTTCAATCTTCCTCGCTGCCATTTGAACATTTGCCCTGTGTTTCATCCCCTGAAAGCATGGAGAATGGAACTTTTCCCTCCTCTTAGCAGTGGTCTTTTAGATATTTTTCCTTTAGTTATAGAACTGCAAAACTGTTCAAGCTGGGAGGGACTCAGCAGGTTTGTAGCTAAAACAGGGTCAGCATCAAAATTAGAGCAGTTTGCTCAAGGTTTTTCCAGTCACATCTAGAAGACCCCCAGGGCTTCACTCTTTACATTCCTGGCTGATATTAAATCCACTTACAAACTTTCTGTTATCAGGTTGAACAAGACTTGATCCCTCTGCATCTCCCTGCAGGACATGTTCCAGCCCATCTTGGTGGCCATCTGCTAAACTCAGTCTAGTTTCACTGGAGACCCAAGCCCAGACACTGAGTTCCAGCCAAGGTCTAAGGAGTTCTGGCTAAACAGGAATAATCACTACTTCTCTGCTTGCTGTGCTCCTGTTGTACGTTTCTACTCCTGTTACTTGTCACAGTTCGGGTGCCTCGGCAAGCAGCCAGCAAAGTTCTAGGCTAGAATAATTAGCAGATCAGAGGGCAATTGTGTTACTCAAACCCAGAGCAGGAAAGCATCAAACAGTAGTAATAAAACTGATGCTGTTTGACTGAAAAAGACACACTCCAGTGACTACAGACTCTGGTGATGAAGTCTCTTGCTAGAGCAGCCATGCTGCAAAGGGTTGGGTACCCTGGGGACAGTCACAGCAACACATCTCTTCCTTGAGTCATTTTGTTCTTGGAGATTGCTGAGTTGAACTCTGAGTTGATAGAGGTCCTAGGACTCCAGCTGTGAGTGACAGCTTTGTTAAGCTGTGACTGATGACTTTGCTACCAAATTCTGATTAATGCTTCCTTCCAAAGCCTCCTTGCCCTTGCAATATGCTGCACATCAGCCCCCGCCAATATCTGCGTAGCACAACCTTCTTGCTGCGACAGGGGTTGTGTGATTATAGTTACCTAAACGTGTGAATAATTGGGAGGTTATGCCATATTACATGCTTCATCAAGTTCTCTATTCAAGTCTCAGGGAAACATCTGAAGCTCAACACTATGTCTCAATTATGCTTGAATTTCTGGCAAGGGAGAAAAAACAAAGCCACATTAACAAAGCTGTCAAAAAATGCATTCTGCTTTAAATTTCCTGGGACAATTGGACAATGAAACTTGCTCACACAGTGAAGAGCTGCCTTCTCCTCACACTATTAACAGGCTCCTGAATTTATTGGATTTCTTTCTTGCTTAGGCTGGAACCAGATCGTGATCAAAAGGAGTGGTGCAGTAAATGAGTAAGCTCCGTAAACAGTTCTGTGCTGAGACATTTATCTCCTGACTGTATGGAAAGCAACAAGGTTCTGCTGGGGAGATGTAGTGAGTTTGCACCATGATGGAATTTGCAAATCAGAAAAGAAATAAAATGTATTGTTGCAGCCCTGGTACAACATCCTCACTACTGAAAGTGAGACTTTATTCCTATGTGCCCCCTTGAGTGGGACTGTGGGGGTTGGGACTGTGGGGACTGGGTCTCAGCCCCAGGCAGCTTTGGACTTCAGGACTTTAAAGGGGGACAAACCCATTCATATCCTGACAAATTCCCTTGAAGTTGTTATTGTAGGGTTATGGATGTCAGCGCTGGACACCATCACAGGATGTCTGAGGAAAAGTTGGACTTTTAACAGGAAAGCCAGGTCCCCTGCTGGCTTTTTTCCCAGTGTGCTGGCAGCATGCTCTACCATGAGAGGGGAAACTGGAACAAATTGAGGCTCAGTCTGAGCAAATAACAGCTGAGAGGCAGTTGGAGAAGTCCATGCAGTGTCCAAGAAGAGGAGAGGTACGAGGATAGCAATAGCCACTGACTCTTAGAATCATTGGATTGTTTCAGTTGGAAAAGACCTCTAAGATCATTGAGTCCAACCATCAACCTAAGACCACCATGGCCATTAAACCATGTCCCAGAGTGCCACTGGGCTTGTTCTACCCAAATTTCCAGTGTCACACTGGTTTGGAACTGAACTTGTGGTAGAGGTAGACGACACCATCAGACAAACTCCATTTCTTTTAAGGCAGCATTAAGGAGTTCTTTGCACAGTTTCTCCATGCAGTAGGAATCATCTGCATATCAACTTCCTGCCCAGTATGTTAGGGTTGTAAACTTCTGAAGAGAAAGGGCTGCTGCTCTCTCACACCAGGGACCAGACAAGGGACTTGTCTATGGTTACCCATACATAGTGCTGGCATGACCAGGGTCATCTCTTCACAGCCTCAGTGCACTGCTCTCATGCTGAGAGGGCAGGCTGGTAGCCTAAGTGGTAAGATGCACAACCTCACAGTATGACAGAGCATGGAGATACCTTTTATAGGATTATTAAGTCTGGAAAAGACCTCGAAGATCATAAGGTCCAACTGTCAATCCTGTACCACCATACACACCAAACCATGTCCAGCTGTGACAAAATTGTAGAGCCATAGAATCATTAAGGTTGGAAAAGACTAGCACAGACAGCAGCCACAGGGGTAGCAGGTCTTCCCCATCTTACCCCTCTTTGTGTCCTTCCTTTCCTTTCTTGGGCTGCTCCCCACTGGAAATTCTCCAGTGAACATCCATTCTCCAGCAATGTCCATACTGTGACCACACTGCTTCTTGCTGTGCAGCTATGGGGGGAAAGACAAAGAAGTGAAAGGCTGCATAAAGATCTTAGCAAGGTGCATGAGTGAGGACAGACCCAAAATACTGCAAAATATATCCAGGCTTGGCCTACAGTAGGAGTATGAGCAGTGAAGAAATCTAAAGCGTGCAGATGGACTGCATACCAGCATGGAAAAGCGACAGCAAGATGGGGCCAAAACAGGCCAACCACACTCCCTTGGGAGTCTAGGAAGTAAGTGAATCAAAGAGGGCTTGGGGCCAAAACAGGCCAAAAAAGGATCCCTCAGGAGTCCAGGAAATAAAATTAATCAAAGTGTGCTTGAGGCTGATACAGGCCAACCACAATCCCTCTGGAGTCCAGAAAATTAGTTTTAAGTGTTGTCCGGGCCAAGATAGGCTATTAAACTTTCCCCCATCACAGAACAAGTCAGCTGTGAACTGAGAAACTGAGGCTATTCTGCCTTAAGAAGAACAGGACCCCAAAGCACACAGCAGTAGCCTCCTGCTTATCCAGTTCTCTTAAGTATGGCTGCTGCTCTGAGCTAGAGTCACCTTCTGGACAGGACCCTCCCTCTGTAAATTCTCTTTTACCTTCCACAGTCCTCTGCCATTTTCTGGCATTGTTGTGGAGGACCAGCTGCAAATGCCTGAGGCCAAGAGCTGTCCTGGCACCTCTCTGCACACAGCAGGTCTTGCCTGTGGCACCGCTGCCCGTGTTCATGGCAATGCTGATCATTTCTGCTGCAGCTCTGGCTATCCTTGCAGTAATCTTGCCCATATTTATGGTGGTGCAGGCCATGTCTGTGGCAAAGTTGATTTGTGAACTGCAGTCTTTAAAGAGGAGCAAGAACATCCATAATCTTCAGAGGAGCAGGAATAAACTGCTCACACCATTCTAGGCTGCCGTGTGGGTCTGGACCCAATGATTGCTGGTGTGGAACAGGATATTGAATTCAGCTTCTCTAGTATGTGCTGCAGAATGCATGGGAGCTTTAAAGGTCTCATTCAACCTAAAGCATTCTATGGTACTGCAATAAGACAACTAAACCCATTCTCAGCATATTGGGCATGCTCCCTGGGGTGAAATGTGTGATGTTAATTCGTCAGCCACTGATCCTCACCTACACCACTGCCTGCTCCCCCCACAGTCACTGGCAGAAGAGCTACTGAACGGGGCAGCTTCCTCCAGAGGAGGTCTGTGAGCTCAAGCCCTGTGACTCCCATGGCTGTGAGACTGTTGACCACAGTGAGGGATGGAGTGAAGAGCTGTGGTCTGTTTTCATGTGGAAGGAGGTGGACTTCAGGTTTCATGTAAACCTGAGGAGGAATTTTTTTCCCTGTGAGGGTGACAGAGCACTGGAACAGGCTGCCCAGGGGGGTTATGGAGTCTCCCTCTCTGTAGGTATTCAAGAACCATCTGGATATGTTCCAGTGTGATTTGCTCTAGGTGATCCTGCTCTGGCAGTGGGGCTGGACCAGATGAGCTTTTGATGTCCCTTTCAGCCTCTGACATTCTATGACTTTCTCATGAGGATTTGCTGGAGTGCCCCCATAAAGAGCTGCCTACAGCCCTGTGTCACTCATTTTGTCTTTTTTTTGAGGTAATCCTGCATTTGTGCATTTCCATACAATGAGTACTCAAATTTTTGTTTGCCTAACACAACCACAAACCACGGTGGGCTCAGCACCTTCTCTCAGAGGCTCTCACCACTATCATTGAGGGGTCACAAAACTCGTGACCACTTCATCTTATCCATGAAGCCAATGGTGGGTAAATGGAGAATAAATCAGAGGAGGTACTGACAGCCTGCAGTCAGGCATAGGGATTTACTGCTGCAAGGAAGTTTATTAATAGAGCTGTGGCTATAGCAGCACTGTCCCCAAAGGGTTGTGGGATAATTTAATGACCAGCAAGGACAGAAAGCTGAGATAAAGATAATTGTAGCATCCATATAGCAATGTTCCCCCTCTGCAGTGGCTCAGCTCCCTCTGAAAGGCCAGCCACAGATGAAGTAAATCATGGTCAGCTCCACCTCAGATGTCCCTGTCCTGTGCCACTCCATTAAGGCAAATTGCTATTTAGTAGTGAGAAAAATCCTTGATACCAGCACCCACCTGAGGGCTGCAAGCAGTCAAGTCTCCCCTTAGGCTGAAGAGTAGATGGGGACCATGGAGGCCCACCAAGACAAACACCTCAGTATGGCCTTCAGAGGGAGAGGTGGCACCTGAGCAGTGATGAAGCTCTGGAGGGTCGATTGAAGAACAGACAAATACTGACAATACCTAAAATGGGTCTTTTAAATAAATGACCTAATCTTTGTCACCCCTAAAAACCATACAGAGCTAAGGCAAGGTCACAATACGTGCTGCTAAAAACGCCACCATCACTCATGCCACTCTGGGTGACCTCCTAAGCAAACAGGTTTCTCTGTGTCGTGACATGTTTTGCCTTCTTAAAATGAACTGAGAATACAAATTTGGCATTTTTGAGGTTTCTCTCAACCTTTTAGTTTTGAGTCAAATTGCTTCTGAAGATAGGAATTTCTGTTGTAGAAGGCAGAGATGGAAGCAGTGGCACAGGTTGCTGTTCCAGCTCCCTGACCCAAAATGGCTTTGTTGGTGTCTCTTTTCCTGATGGAAAAAGCACAAGTCATTCCCTTTCTTGTCTCTGAGATGCTGCACTAAGTGACCAGACCTGGAATTTATAACAGAGCCAGTTAACTTTTTAATTTTTTCCTAATTATTTGGGATTTCTTGGATTAAAAATGCAAACCCACCCAAAGCAGTGAAATCAAAGTAAACTCTTTTTTATTTGGTTTTGTGGTGGATGTTCCCAGAAGTCCTCCCAGGGAAAGTGAAAAAAAAAACCAAAACCAAACCAACAAAACAAAACCAAGCCCCATGTGTGTCTTGTAATTAGATCTAAATGATTACGAAATTTTGGGAAATTGGTGTTTATGACACCTGCTGAGGTACACTTCCTCCTCCTGCTGAGAGATGACAACGCAGGAAAAAGACCAAGCCTAACTTGTCTGACCTCTTTCTGACCTACGACAAAATCACTCAAGACAATTTAACTTGAAAAAGTGATGGGCTCCTGGTTGTTTGCTGAACTAGAGTAAATTCCTTTCCCTTCCAAGTAATAATTTTCATTGTTCTGCATCTTACTTTGGGGGGGGAAAAAAAAAATCAGAGTTATTGTGAAACCACAGGTGATATGACCCATTAGAACCGGGATTTGAGCGTTGGGTTTGTGCAGCAGATGGATAAGCTATCAGTCACTTGCCTGTAGGTGGAAAATCTTTGCTTAAGCCATTAACACCCCCCAGAGTAACACTACCTGTGTTAAGCAAAGGGAAATCTGTTTTCTTACTGTGATTTGATATTGGGAAATAACAGGAGGAGATAAGCTTTGTAACAGCACTGGAAATGTGTCTGTGGTAATAAAGGAGGCACGCAGCAAAACTGGCCTTGCTGCTCAGCCTGTGCTGACATCACTCTGGCTGCTCTACGATGGTACTGTGGGCAAGATGGTCCTGTGACAGGCTATGGATAAAAAGAAAGAAAAAAGAACTTTGTGTCTCACCATCCTTCCTGCCATTTTCACCATGCTCTGAGGAGGGATTCCCCAATTAATACAGGAACAGCAACAGAATCATTGAATCATTTCAGTTGGAAAAGACCTTTCAGATCATCAAGCCCAACCCTTGGCTATTAAACCATGTCCCAATTTTTAACACCTCCAGGGAGGGTGATCCCACTGCTTCCCTGGGCAGCCTGTTCTAATGCCAGATCACCCTTTCAGGAAATACTTTTTTCCTAATGCCCAGTCTAAAATAGTGCAACCACAGCTGGTTGCAGGTGTCACAGAGCACCTCACGGGCTGCAGTATGCCCCTACTGCGGGGAGCAGAAACTTTACAGCGGCAATGTTGTCCTTAGGTGCTCCCGTTCATTTCCACACACTTTGAGTGTCTAGATCCAAGAGGAGGATGGCTTCCAAAGCGAGGAAGCACAGCTGTTGGGAAATCCAGGAAGGAGACTCATCTAAGTATTTAAATATGTAGCTGCTTAAGCGAATGGTTTATCCATGGAAAGTCCTGCTTCTGATAGGCCCCATGCAATAGCCCCTGAAGTCAATGAAAAGACACCCCCTAGAGTCAGATAAGGTTAAGCTGCACTTGGAGAAACAAATGTTTATGCTCCCTTGAAATGCATATACTTCAAACATCCATCACGCAGCCCTTGACTCCCACATTTCCCCCGAGTTACCTCTTTCCATGCTCCAAACACGTGCCTGTGTCACTGCTACTGGCTGATCTCACTGGTGTGTGCTGGAAGAGATTTCTGTCGAGTAACTAAGTGAAGCTTGAGGGGCATGTGGTGCTCATCTTACTATACCTTTTTTCTTTCTGGATCTCCCTGTGTTGTTTTCCCCAAGACTTCCACATGGATGCAAAACTCTGAAGTTTGCATGAGTAATGATGATGATGATGATGAAGAAGGTGATTAAGATGATGACGAGGCTGTGAGAGTTGGGGTTGTTCATCCTGAAGCCTTCAGGGACAGCCTTCAAGTACCTGAAAGGGGCCTACAAGAAAGCTGAGGAGGGACTTATTTTACAAGGGCTTGTAGCGATAGGATGAGAGGAAATGGATTTAAGATGAAAGAGGGGAGATTTAGAGTGCATATTAGAAATAAATTTTTTACAGTAAGTGTGGTGAGACCCTGGCACATGTTGCCCAGGGAGGTTGTGGATACCTTCTCCTGGAGGTCTTTAAGGCCAGGTTGGATGAGGCCTTGAGCAAGCTGGTCTAGTGGAAGGTATCCCTGATCATGGCAGGGGAGTTGAAACTAGATCAAGGTCCCTTCCAACCCAACCCATTCTATGATTCTGTAATGATGATGAATAAGAGTAAGAATAAGCGGGACAATAAGAGTGAGCATAAGAGTAAGAGTAAGAGTAAGAGTAAGAATAAGAATAAGAATAAGAATAAGAATAAGAATAAGAATAAGAATAAGAATAAGAATAAGAATAAGAATTAGTTTGGCCAAGGTTTTAATCTTTCACACTGTACAACAGCAAATGTAGTGCTGTCCTGAACATAGTATGTGCTGGAATGGTCATTTGCCATTTTCTGTCTTGTTCCCAATTAAGACATATAGAGTTCCTACTCTCTCATCCAAGTCATGGGGAGAGTAGGACACATAGCAATGTCTTTATTGTCTCTTGCCTCTTGCCACGTGTGTAGCAAAAACTGCAGATGTCTGAAAACAGCTTTGTAAAGTGCCACGTAGTGACTGTAAAACATAATCCCGCTCACAGATTTCACAAGCTCCTTCTTCAAACTGAAGAGGAGTCTTTTGCTCCTGCTAACCCACAAGGAAGTCATTCCAGCATTGCATCTTCACAGGGAAAGAGAGAGGGGGGTCCTAATCTCCTGTGGGAGCTTGGTTGGTAGAAGCAGGACCAACCTCCTGAAGGCTTCATACACCTGGAGCTGTGAGAAGGTCTTTGGCACTCAATATGGCCTTGGTATTCCTGGTGCTATTGTTGGCAAGGCCAGAGGTGTTAACACCCATTGAACAAAAGCCATTGCCCAGGGAAGGGTTCCATCCATTGTTTCCCATATTCCTGTGTAAACCCAAGCCTCTGCCCAGCTCAGGCAACAGTCCTCCCCAGGACACACCTAAAGCACCTCACAGACAAGCAAGCTGTCATTTCTGGGCCAGGTCAAGGCTACTATATTATCTATATGGAAACATATTTCATGTTCCCCCACCATCAAATCCCTAATGCTTGGGATTTCTTCCTTGCCTCTGTGGCCACTCATGTACAAAGATGTCTAATCCAAGGGACAGGTAGCAGCTGTGTCCAGGGTCCATCTTGTCAAACGTTATGGGCTTTGAAGTGTTTAGTGTAGCTGCGCCCCATCAGTCCTGATGAGTCCAGCCTATCACCGAGCCTGTTGGATGCTTGGATCCCAATAACCAGCCCAGCATTTCACAGCTCAAGACTGTTCCTCAAGGTATAACCCAGTGCAGAGATCCTAAAGCTCCTCAGTGGTTAAACACTCCTTCACTCCTCAGAAGCACTGGAGCAGATGAATTTCCACTAATGGATGCATATTTCCTAAAGCAGTGTGTATTTTTGCTTTTCTTTCTTTTCCATATTCTTTTTTTTTTTTGTCTTTTGCAACCACGAAGCCCAAATCTATAAAAGGCATCAATTAAATGTGCAGCACTCAGACAAGTTTGGTCCAGCAGAAAATCCCAGGGGGATCTGGGCTAGGTTGTCCAGGGAGGCTGTAGAAGTCCCCTCCCTGGAGGTGTTCAAGGACATGTTGGATGAGCTCTTAGACAACCTGATCTAGTGGAAGGGGCTCCTGTCCTTGGCAGGGGGGTTAGAACTAGATGATCTTTAAAGTCCCTTCCAGCCCAAACCATTCTATGATTCTATGATCTAGGATAGTCACATCTTGATTATGTAAGTCTTAAAAGGTCCTGTCATGAGAATCCCTCTCTTTTCCCAAGCAAACTCCCCATTGCCGTGAGCTGTATCTAAGGCAAGGTGAGGGTTGTGCAGAAGACCCTGAGACTCATCTCAGTGTGACTTGTATGCTATATGTCTTGGAGGCTTCTCCTGACAGAGCCTACAAGTGTGAATAGTCTTTCCCCCACTTCTCCCCTTTCCTCTTTTCCTCCCCTGCTCCTGTTTTCAATCATGGACTGCCTGGGCAGCATAGTGGTCAGGCTTAAAGACTTGCTAGAACTGGATTCAAGATTTATGAGAACTAGATGTAACCAGGCCTCTCCCAGAGGTTTGGGAAGAACAGCTGGAGTCTGGCACTTTCCATCATGACAAGGACTATTAAAAACTAAGAGTTGAACTGCAAAAGCCGGGAGCGGGGGGTGGGGGGTGCGGGGGGGGTGTGTGTGTGGAAATTGTTTAGGTTTAAAATGCAAACCAAGCGCCTGCTGCATCCAGCCCTTCTGCACGGGGGCCAATTCTGACAGCAAACGGCTTTCACAGCTGCTGCTCACTCGGGCTTATTTTAGAAACCACTTTAGAAACAAGAGGTTAAAAGAGAAGAGGGCGGGAGGGAGGGGACGGGACTGCAGCATGAGGGCTGTCTGTGTGCGATCCCTGGATGCACAGCCCTGACTGGAGCGCGGCAGCCGTGGTGGTGGCGGTGGTGGAGCGGTTCACATCCGGCGTTGTCTGGAGGCCCTTTCGGAAGGGCCACCCCACCCAGAGCTGATGTAATGCACCCCGGCCCGTTGTGTTTGTCAGGATCACTAAGGAGTGCGTGTGTCCGACTGTCCCAAGCCGGGACAGCAAAGCTGCTCCACGGAGAGGAGGGAGGGGATGTTGATGATGCAGGGAAATGTGAAGGCTTTGAGCTTCTGCTTTGCAGGCTGTATGTCCTTGCCACTCCCACACGGTCTTTATCCTTCTCTCTTTTAAGGGCCAACACAGTCTACAACCTGTCCCGTGTCCAAGGATTGCCCAAGGGCTGTCCCAGGCTGTGGTTGAGCAACTCACAAAAATCACAGACTGGTGGGAGGTGGAAAAGGCTTGCGAAGATCATCTAGTCCAACCCCTCTGCTAAAGCAAGGTTACCCAGAGCAGGTTGCCCAGGATCACTTGCCCAGGATTCTTCAGAGGAGACTCCACAACCTCTCTGGGAAGCCTGCTCCAGGGCTCCAGCACCCTCAAAGAGAAAAAGTTGGTTTTCCTTATGTTTAGGTGAAAGTTTATGTGTTCCAGCTTCTGCCTGTTGCCCTTTGTTCTACCCCTAAGCCCCATGCCCTTGAGTCCCACCTCTTTGATATGGCTGAGCATCAACAAGGTCCCCTCTCTGGTTGCTCTTTTCCAGGCTAAACAGCCTCAAGTCTCTCAGCCTTTCCTTCTCACAGAGATGTTCCAGTCCCTTCAGCATCTTCATAGCCTATCTTGGACTTTATACATTAGTTCCCTATTTCTTTTAACTGAGGAACCCACAACCAGACCCAGCACTCCAGATATGGCCTCATTAGGGCAGAGTAGAGGGGGAGGAGAACCTCCTTTGACTTGCTGGTCACACTGTTCTTAGTGCATCATAGGACTGCACTGGACTTCTTTGCCACTGCTTGCTCGTGGTGAACTGGCTGTCCACCAACAATCCCAGGTCCGTCCCTACAGAGCAGCTTTCCAGCAGGTCAGCTCCTCACCTCTCCTGGTGCAGGGGGTTATTCCTCCCCAGGTTCAGGACCATGCATATCCCTTGTTGAAGTTCATGAGGTTTTCCCTCCACCCACATTTCCAGCCTGTCCAGATCAAGCATATCAGGTTTCTAGGGGTTTGAATTCCCATTCCTATCTTTGGCTGCTCCCATCAGAGTGGTGCTAGTCCCAGAGACTGTGACAGCATCTCCTAAACCACAAAAATACACAATATCTCCATTTCTGGGATGTTTATTTCTCCATTTAGAAATACCCCATTGATCTCAGGCATTCTGCAATATCATTTGAATACAGCTCTTGATAGGATATAAAAGAGGGCAAAGGCTGACAAACATTATTATTATTATTATCAACACTTTCCTAAAATTGTTTGCTTTTGCCTTCTGTTGTTGTTTTTTTTTGTTGTTTGGGTGTTAAACAACCAGTGTCTTTGATTTTTCATTGTCTCTTAGCAACTGAAGGGTTTTGGTCACACACAGTTTTGGGTAAGGAGATAAGAAGTGCTGTGGAAAATATGACATTCCAAAAAGACAACCTTCATCTGCTCAATTTGGGCAGATCTCTTGGGAAGAACTACAGCCAACACCAGCCCCAAACAAATTGTCCCTTGATGCCACAACACGAAGGCAGTAACCCTCCATCGGACACCTCAGCACACCTATTATTTCTCTTGCACTTCGGGACTGCCCTCTGCTATCCACTGTGCAAATATGCATCAGAAAGAGTCTTTCCAAGAGCTCATAACATCTCCAGAAGGGTGAGCACAGGTGTGTTACTGCTTCACACTTGTCCTTGCTCCATATGAGGCACATGGACAGAAACCTCATGGCCCCACAGAGTGTCACAGAAGTGAGATGTTATCATGGCCCAGGACTGCAGGCTCACAACTCTGCCAAGACACAACCAAAAAAAAGAGCTGTTTCATGGTGAAGGAATATGTGGAGCACATGTTTGGTCAAGCTGGTGGGCAAAGCTGTTCCTTCACCTCCCAAGGCTGGCTGGACTCTGGTATACCCATAAAAATATCCTCCACTTCCTGCCCTTGCTGTGGGGGCAAGAGGAATCCTTGATTTCAGCCCACACAATTAAAACAAACTGTTGTCACATGTAAATATTAGTTTGTTAGCTATCTCGCTTCATCTGTGGGGCTGCTAAAAACAGCAAAATGCAACCTTGGCCATTAAATTAGGATCTGTTTTAGTGGGAGATGTCCCTGCCTGTGGCAGGGGGGTGGAACTAGGTGATCCTTGAGATCCCTTCCAACCTAAACCATTCAATGATTCTACGATTCTATGATCTGAGATATCCTGTACTCCGAGTTTCATGGTGCCTTCAGCAGAAGCCAAACCAGCAGGCCCAGGAGGGCAAGAGCAGCGTAAGATGGGAATCTTGCTGGTCTTTGGATCACCACAATATTCGTAGAATCATAGCATTGTTTTGTTTGGAAAAGAGCCCTCTGAGATCAAGTCCAATCAGCATCCTAACACCACCATAGCCGTTAAAACACATCCCAAAGTGCCATGTCCACATGTCTTGTGAATCCACCACCTCCTTGGGTAACCTGTTCCAATGCCTGACCAGTCTTTCTGTAAAGAAACTTTTCCTGACATCCAACCAAACCTCCCCTGGCACAATTTCAGGCCATTTCCTTTAGTCCTATCACCTGATATAAGAGAGAAGAGACCAACTCCCACCTGATTCCAGCCTCCTTTCAGGGAATTGTAGAGAGTAGTGAGGTCTCCCCTCAGCCTCCCCTTCTCCAGACTAAAGAATCCCAGCTTCCTCAGCTGTTCCTCACAAGGCTTGTTCTCTAGACCCTTCACCCTCATGGAGTGCTGCTGATCCTCTCTAACCTCAATTGTGTCTCTGTGAGAATAATCCCTTGCCACAGCCTCCCCAGCTTGCTTGGGGTCCCACTGAATATGTAGTAAAGGGAGACCTTACTTGTCCACATTAAAACACATATCAGAGGTGGAAACCCCATGTTTCATATCTAAACTGTGTCTGAACCTCCTTCCCCAGTGATGGACTCAGAACCCTGGTCCTCAATACATCTACTACTAGGTGGACAGAGGTCATCTCAGCCATGATAAACCTCTCATGTCTACTGATCACCAAAGTTTTAGTTATCATTCATGCAGCTTGCACCCACAGGATTGGGTCAACAGAGAGGAATAGTAGAGCTGAAATTGTCTTTGGGTTCTTCTCAATGCTGATCTATATCTAAAGGGTGGAAATCAAGAGAATAGGGCCAGATTCTTCTCAGTGGTGTCCAGCAATATGACAAGGGACAACAAGCACGAACTGGAACCCAGCAGATTCTATATGAACATCAGAAAAATTCTTTCCTGTGAGGATGCAGACAGCAGGCTGCCCAGAGAGGTTGTGGAGTCTCCCTCTCTGGAGAGATCCCAAACCCACTTGGACATTGCAATCATACAATTATAGAATGGCAGGAGTTGGAAGAGACCTCTGGATATCATCTCATCCAACCTTCTCTGCTAAAGCAGGTATGTCTATATTGGGTTGCACAGGAACACATCCATGTGGGTTTTGAAAGTCTCCAGAGAAGGAGACTCCACAACCTCTCTGGACAGCCTGGTCCAACGCTCTAGCACCCTCACAGGGAAGAAGTTTCTCCCTAAGTTCAAGTGAAACCTCCTGTGTCCTAGTTTGCACCCCTTGCCCTACCACTTGCCACCAGTCCCATCCTCGTGACCTCCACTCTTTAAATATTTATATGCATTGACAAGTTCCCCTCTCAGCCATCTCTTTTCAGGGCCAAACAGTCCCAGGTGTATTAGCCTCTCCTCATCCAACAGATGGTCCAGTTCCCTAACCATACTCATGGCCCTGCTCTGTCCAGTAGTTCCCTGTCCTTGAATTGGACACAATATTCCAGGTCTGTCCTTACCAGGGCAGTGTAGAGGAGGGAAGAGAAGATTCTTTGACCTGCTGGGCACACCCAATACAATCCAGAATACGGTCATCCTTCTTGGCCATGAGGGCACATTGCTGGCTCAGTCCTGGCCATGGATCCTGGGCAACATGCTGTGAGTGAGCCTGCAGGAAGGTTGGATTAGATGATCTCCAGAGGTCTCTTCCAGCTACCACCACTCTGGAATTCTGGACTGTGCCCTTGCCTGCTCACACCACTAACCTATGTGACACCTACATAGCAGCTTGCACATTATCTGAGTTTGTTTCAGCACAAACATTACAGGATCAGGTCTTTACCGTGCTTGCCTCCAAGGTTCTGCCCTTTGGCATTTAGGAGCGAGTGGGATAATTACACAGGATTTTTTTCTTCCCCTCGGACAAGCCATGAAACCTGGATCATTTCTGGCTTTCCTTGGTGGCTGTCCAAGCAGAAGTTAAAGCTCTCACAGCAGTTTCTAAAATCCCCTCCCAGATAACACAGCAGCTGGGTTTCGAGGTTGTTCTCAAGGGTGTAATCGCAGTATTTCTTCTTCACTGCAATGCCATCGTCTAATGCACTGTTTCAAGAGGGTTTAGGGCAACTTGAAAATTGGAAAGTGTTTTGTAGCAAGGAAAGAGAGAGAGAGAGAGAGAAAGGAAGAAAGGAAGAGAGAAAGGAAGAGACAAAGGAAGGGAGAAAGGAAGAGACAAAGGAAGGATGGAAGGAAAAAGGAGGGAAGAGAGGAAGAAAATGAGGAAGGAATTTGGAAGGAAGGAAGGAAGGAAAGAAGGAACTCGGAACTCGGAACTCGGAACTTGGAA
>VWYK01081827.1:4786-17594 GCA_013399775.1 Semnornis frantzii | reverse complement strand
TGTGTGTGTGTGTGTGTATATGTATAAATAAATAAAATTTTTAAAAATATATATTTAATTTTTTTTTATTTATATATATATTTTTTTAATATATATATAAATGTTTTTTCCCCCAGGGTTTTCCTTTTAAAGGTTTTTGCCTTTTCACATGTGAACTGTAAACAGACTGACAGATGGAATTCTTTTGTATAAACTGTTTCAGATACACTATTCCTTCATGCCTGTGTCAGTTGTTTACAGTATCAAAAAGCCACAGATACGCCTAAAAGTAAGGAAAGTTGGGTTTGCTGCCAAACATTTGGATACCATCCATCCTTAGAGGCTATACCCTCACTGCGACGGGCGGCGCGGAGGAACTTCTCACCAGAGGCATCTCCACAAGATGTGTGTCAGCAGGAGGCTGGGGGATCTTCAAAGGACAGACTGGGTGAGGGAAAAGAAGGGCAGTTTTGTAGACTGCAAGCCCCCAGAATTGCTGCTGCCAGTGTCTACACTTGCTAATGAGTGTCTAATAGAATGGTGGCTGCCGGGCTGGTGATGGGAACATCTGGAGCTTTCCACGTGGGTGGTGCATGGTCCCCATGGCTTTTTTGGGTTTTTTCTCCCCCTTCTTGTATGTTTTCCCTTCTTGTTTTCCTGCCCTGAATGCCAGGCAAAAAATCTAACCTGGAAGGCCAGTATGTACATGTACTCAGGGATCTCCGTGGCTGTGACTACTGCTGAATCTTTATCAAACTATTTTGGGCCTTTAAAGCATGCAAAACCCCACAGCCTTTGAATAGTCATCCCAAGAAGTCCTCTTCTAGGGAGAGGCTATTCCACTGCAGGCACTGATTTAAGTATTCTCAATCCTGTCACAGGAGGGGCTGGGTGTACTGAGCAGTACACAGGAGTACTGGCTGATCTCCAGCCTCATGGCAAAGCCTCGTAGACAAGTCTTGATTTTCCCTGAACTCCACTTCTGGCCCTTATCCTGAGAAGAGCTTCACTTGTGTGGTCTTCAGTCATTGAAAACACCTCAAAATCATTTGTGCTGCTGATTCTCTCTCCAAGGCATCCTGTGGCTTTACATTGAATCATAGAATGGTTTAAGTTGGAAGGGACCTCAAAGATTATCCAGTTCCAACACCCCACCATAGACAGGGACACCTCCCACTAGAACAGGTTGCTCAAGGCCTCATCCAACCTGGTCCTGAGCACTTCCTTGGAGGTTGTGGAGCACAGAATGACAGAATGTGATTGAAGATAGAAGATCATTGTGTGATTCTATGCTCCACAACCTTCCTGGGCAACCTGTGCCAGTGTCTCACCACCCTAACTGCAAACAGCTTCTTCCTAACATCCAGTTTCAATCTCCCCTCTACCAGTTTAAATTCATTCCTCCTCATCCTGGCATCACAAGACCTTGTCAATAGGCCCTCCCCAGCCCTCCTGTAGCCCCCTTCAGATACTGGAAGGCTACTACAAGGTCTCAAAGCTGTCTCTTCTGCAGGCTGCAGAGCCTAGAGAAGCCTCTCTCAGCCTGTCCTCATAGCAGAGCTGCTGCAGCCCTCTGAACATCTTTGTGGCCTCCTCTGGATTTGTTCCAACAGTTTCATGTCCTTCTTGGAAGAAGGGGAATGGCCACATGCCTCCATTGCCACTATAGACCAGGGCTAGGTTGTACACTGCAATAAAACACCACCTTTGGTGGCCTGCAGCTCACAAAGACTGGAATAACCCTCTGGCTGTGGCAGAGCTTTGCAAAAACCAGCAGTGTATTGCAGTTCTGCTATATGGATTCTTGGAAGGTTGGTCATGTGGTGTGAGTAGATGAATTCCTCCTGCTAGACAGCAGTGAGAGGAGATAGGGAATGATTCACCCTGGGAGCAAAACAGAAGATTGTCAGGGATGCTTGCAAGGTGGTCCACAAAAAAGATCACCAGTTCTTCAGATCCGAGGCACTGGGAGAGTCTTAAAAGGCCAAAAATCCCTCAGATGAAAAAAAACCTAACAACCCAGCATGATAAAAAAGAGGTCCCATAACAAAGAGGAAGGCTCAGTGAGGTTTTGGGTTTAAGGAAAGAGAAAAAAGGGCATCTGAATGACAGCATCCTAACATCCAGCCTGAATCTGGCCTGGCACAGCTTGAGGCTGTGTCCTCTTATTCTGTCACTGGGTGCCAGGCAGAAGAGACCAACCCCGCCTGGCTACAACCTCCTTTCAGGTAGTTATAGAGAGCAATGAGCTCTGCCCTGAACCTCTTCTCCAGGCTGCACACCCCCAGTTCCCTCAGCCTCTCCTCATAGGGTTGTGCTCCAGGTCCCTCACCAGCCTTGCTGCCCTTCTCTGGACAAGTTCAAGCACCTCAACATCTTTCTTAAATTGAGGGGCCCAGAACTAGATACAGTACTCAAGACATGACCTAAGCAGTACTGAGTTCAGGGGCAGAATGATCTCCCTGATCCTGCTGGTCACAGTACTCCTGATCCAGGCCAGGATGCCATTGACCTTCTTGGCCTCCTGGGCACACCACAGTCTCATGTTCAGTCGCCTGTCAACCAGTACCCCCAGGTCCCTCTCTGCCTGGCTGCTCTACAGCCACTCTGTCCACAGCCTGTAGCGCACAGTGGCAGGCAATGATGGAGTGGTCAAGAATCATAGAATCATAGAATCATAGAATGGTAAGGTTGGAAGGGACTTCAAAGATCATCCAGTTCCAACCCCCTGCCATAGGCAGGGACACCTCCCACTAGAACAGGTCACTCAAGGCCTCCTCCAACCTGGCCTTGAACCCCTCCAGGGAGGGAGCAGCCACAACCTCCCTGGCCAACCTGTGCCACTGTCTCACCACCCTCACTGCAAACAACTTCCTCCTAATATCCAGTTTAAACGTCTCCAGCAATGGGGTTTCAACCACATCCCTGAGCGACTTGAAATGTCTGAAAATGTCTGAAAAATTTTTAAAAAAAAGAACTAAGAAGTTGCTGTTTAGGTCTCCATGGGCCCAGCAAGTGACTGAGTCTCTCTGAGCTTTTCCCAGTCCTTTGCACCACAAATACTTCAGCACCTGCTCCTCCTTTGCAAAGTCTGTATCTTTTTCCTTTCATGTCCTGTTTTTCCCTTCCAATCCTTATCTAGGAATCCATCTGACCTATCTCAAGCATTGTTCACTGTGGACTGTAGACAGGATGGTAGCATTCCCAGATCACAGCTGTAGACAGGATGGTAGCATTCCCAGATCACAGCTGTCCTGCCTTGATGAGACAAACTGAACAAGGTTGACTGCAAAAAGATGGACTTAGAAGGTTGGGAGGGATCAAAGGAAGCTCCATAAGTGGATGAGGAAAGTCCATCAGTGGACCTGTGCTCTGTGAGGAGTGATGTGATTGTGCCAAGATGAGATTGGAGCAAGGACTTCCTATGGCGCTCCCTTAAACAGAGCCTATTCTGATGCTGTGATTTCTCTGTGGCTTTGCAATGCTGTGCAGAGTGTTTGCACCTTTTACTCTTCCCATTTGCAAGTAGGCAGACCAACAGGTCCCATCCCTCCTCCTCTGCCCACTGTTGGCAACGTCGTGAAGCAGACACTTGAGTAACATGTACACCCCCAGCACCTTCTCAAAACACATCTGAGGTATGCATGAGGAATCTGGGAGCTACACAGCATGACCTGTAGGAAGGATGAGGGCACTGAGAAATCCTGGTTGTGCAAATGACCTCTCTGGAAGCATATTGTGGCTCTGAGGAGCAGAAAAATCAACAAAAGGGTTTGCAGGGTTCTGTTGGCTCTCCCTGCAACACAAGCGGCACTCAGTTTGCTGAGGCAAGTGTAGTCTCCTCTGGCTTGAGGAGAAGAGGACTGCTCCCCTCCAAGTACACAGGCTGGAGCTGTTGTTCCTGAGGTCTACGTAGCCATGGTGAGCTCTGTGGTCATGTAAACATTGCACAACGATGAGCCCCTGCTGTCTGAGGGCAGTGAAGGCACCACTGGGCTCCTCCTCTTTGGATTGCTCTTCTTGGGGGAGTGCAGCACTTTGTGAGGTCATGACAGCAAACTCTGGAGGTGTGGGCAAGCCCATGGCATGCTCTGAATTACACTCACATTGCTGAGAGGATGGGTCACATTTCTGGGAATCCACCCTGACCTCCTCTGGTGATGCTCTGACTTCTTGAGGATGGAGAGATGGAGCAAACAGATTCTTCTTGCACAGCCTCCAGTTCCACTTGAAAAACTCAGTGACTCTGAGCAATTAACAAGCTCCTGAATACCTGCAAACTGAGCCTTGTCTGATGGAGGTATGGTTAGGACAAGGTGACGGTGTGGGCAGCACACCCTGTGAGCAATGGGGCAGGAGCCTGGATGAGAGAGTGCTCTAGATCTCCCCCATCACTGCTTAAGGGCTACCTCTTGGTGACAATAGGACACCATCTCCAGCACAAGTCCTGGCTGTGCTCCTTGACTGAGGGGCAACATGGTTTGCAGGTAAGACCACAGCCTAGTCTGTGATGGGGGGGAAACCTATGGACGTGTTATTTTCTGCGCAAACCTCTTCTGCTTGCAGAAAGGTGGAATCCTGTCCTGCAGCTACATTGAAGACAGATGAGTTGATGGTCCCTGAACTAATTTGCCACCTACAAGTACCATGTTCTTAATTTGCACACTGCAGTTTTCATCTGAATTTCAATTTTCAAAGCACATAAGGAAGAATTTCTGCATGGGCAGTTGTAAGCCCTTCCTAGGGAGCTGCTGGCTGCTCTGATGAGCTGAGGAGAGGCATAGAAAGGTGAAACCACTTAGGTTTGTCCATCTTCATCCCTGGCAGCTCCCTGCAGCAGCAGGAGCGGGGAAGCTGTGTCCAGAGTCTTGCCTGTCTGGGTCAAGAGGCACAAAGCATTGTCCTGAAGAACTGAACCTTTCCACAAGCCAAGTTTTGGGCCAACTCTGAGCCTCCTGGACCTGCATATCTCTGGAGGTGGTTGGATGAATGCTAAACACCCTGAAGGTTCTGCCAGTGCACTGCTGCAAGGAGCTGGGAGTGTTTTGTGTGAAACAGGAGCACGATGAGCAGACCTTTTGTTGCCTATTGGAAACAGTTGTTTGTTGTTTTTTTTTCTTGACACACAAGCGTAGAAGTGAATCTTCTGAAACGAGAGCCCCATCCAATGATGGGCAACAGAGAAGGGTTTCCAGCAACTTGTGGGGAACAAGGAAATCCACCCTTGGGACAGATGATACTGTCCTTTGTTTTACTTTGTGGAGCTGATTGTTGAATGCTTTTGGATTTCACAAGAACTTCTTGGGTTTGTACACCTCCCTCAGAGAGATTTTTTTTTTTTTTCCCTGGGAAAAATGAAAAATGTGTTCAGGGTTCTCCTTCTCCAAACAAGCCACTCACCATTTTCATTCAACTCAGAATTTTCCATGGGTAGCAATGAGTATTTATCAACCAGTGCCATGAACCTGGTAGGTACTAGATAATCATAGAATCACAGAATCACAGAATGTCAGGGGCTGGAAGGGACCTCAAAAATCTCATCCAGTCCAACTGCCCTGCCAGAGCAGCATCTCCTATACCAGATCACACAGGAATGTGTCCAGGCGGGGTTTGAATATCTCCAGAGAGGGAGACTCCACAACCTCCCTGGGCAGCCTGTGCCAGTGCTCTGTCACCCTCACAGGGAAAAAAAATCCTCCTCATATTTACATGAAACTTTCTATGCCTCAGCTTCCACCCATTGCCCTTTGTCATGTCATTGAACATCAGTGAGCAGAGGCTGGTTCCATCCTCCTGGAACTCACCCTGTACATACTTATAAACATTGATGAGGTCACCTCTCAGTCTCCAAGCAGCACTTCTCCAAGCACTTCTCCAAGTAGCAGAGCCCCCAGCTCCCTCAGGCTCTCCTCATAAGAGAGACGTTTCATTCCCTTCAGCATCTTTGTGGCTCTGTGCTGGACTCTCTCAAGCAGTTCTATGTCCCTCTTGAACTGGGGCAGGCCCAGAACTGAACACAGTACTCCAGATAATATTGATATTCCAGCAGCAGGAACTCAGGTCAGAGCCTTCTCCTGATGGACCTGGTGGAGTAAGAGACAACCTTAGCCTGAGAACTTCATAATCAGAATGGAAAAGACAAAGTTCAAAAGCAAAGAGAAAAGTACCTTAAATATGGTTTAAGAGATGAGGCACTGAGGCAGCAAAAGGCAAAGCAATTCCTTTGACGTCATGATCATCAGAAAACTAAGCCAAGAAGAAGAGCTAAATCCGTCCCTTTTGGAAGGCTCTGTAAATATCTTTAACTGTGTCCCATCTTTTCTCTCTGGTGCTGCTGACTTTTGGTTGAGCTTTTGCTCTTCACCAGGGGATGGCCCTTGGCGGGGGTGGTTTTCCACCTGGTTCGTCAAGCCCATCGCCTGGCACAAACGCACAGTGTATGGTGCCTACTTCTTCTCATCAGTCCCTCCTGGGAGAGACCCAAAGCCTTGGTGAAACTTTGACCTGTGGTGCTTGGTGTAGGGCAATCCTGACATATGCTTTGCCACTGATTGGACAATAGCAATAATATGATTAATAATAACAACATCAATAATAACGATGACAACAAACCCAGACCCGGATCTCAGTGGCTTTCCCTGGCTGCTTGGCACCTGCAGCCATAACAAAAGGGATCCTGCAAAGTGAGCAAAGCACCCATGGCAGTGTCCCCTCTGTGGGAACAGCAGGAGAATGAAGGATTTATCCATCTGGGAACCAGGCAGGAAGCTTAGGGCTTGGTTTTATCCCACCTGGCAGGCTGGCTGGTCCCTGGCAGCACTCCTTTGACCATAATGGAAAGCATGTACCACACGTGACCAAAATCTGGAGATTTACACTCATTTTTCTTCCTGCAGCAGCACAGATCACAAGACTCTGTTCTTTGTCCTCCTCCTGTGTTTCTTGAAGGAGATGGACAACTTCCACAGACCAAACACACGGTCTGGTGACAGGGACATGCCACTTGCTGCTGACCCCAGGAGCAGCTGATGCTTCACATCGCATGCTGCCGAGCTCTGCTGGGGCTGGCGTGTGGAACGGGCTGGGATTAAGGCAGGAACTCACAGCATTTGGGCCATTGTGCAACGTCAGGCAGCTGGAGGGTTTCACTTTTCAGAGGGAAAAAGAAAATGTGAAAAACTAGAACCAGAAAACTCTTTTCTTCCTCCTTTTTTTTTTGTTTGGTTTGGTTTTGTTTTAGAGTTGGGTTTTGTTGTTGTTATTGTTGTTTGTTGTTTTGGACCTCTGTGGAGCTTTCCACAAGGCTGGTGATTTAAACCAGGCCTGGGATATGAATACAACTCTAATATTTCTACCTTTCTTAGTTACGTTGATGAGTCAAGGAGCTGGCTGCGACTGAAATGCAGAGATGTATACAGACAGGCTACAGCTGAGATATCCTCCTACATAGACACCTTGTCAAGCAGTGCTGGATAGAAAAGGTTAATAATGTTCTGTCATTTTGGCTAATTCTGTGAGTATGGAAAGAGAGTATGAATTCAATTTAAAATCTAGACATTCCTTCAGCCCTAGGACAGGGAAGACAAAGCTAATTTCACCAGTTGGTGGAGGGAGATGGAAGCAGGGTACATCCTGAACTCTGCATCCAGGCTAAATCTGACCTTGCAGCTGACTTCTCAGGGCATCTGGGCCCATGGGTATAAGAGAGTAGTTCTGTTCTTTGGCATGGAGTGAAGTTGCACCCCAGAATGGGGGCTGAGAAGGGGAGAAGATGTCTGGAGTGCAGGTCAAGCATCTCGAGTGCAATATCCCTTGCTATCTGGTGGCAGTTGTAAGCACCTCATGGTGTCTCTTCACAGGGACCACAGGATGGACATGATCTCAGGGAACCAAGTGGGGAGTAGAGTAGTCTCACAACCAAACATCTGCTCAGTGCTGGGAGTAGGTGCTGGGCTTTGCCCCCTATAACTCAGGCAGAAACCCTTAAAATGGCTTCTGCTCCTTTTTCACCCTCGCCCACATCTTCAGCCTTCTCACAGTCTCCCCTCCNAAAGAAAAAGAAAAAGGTATTAAACCTGAAAGAGAAATAGTAGATGTGGATCTTCTTCCCTTTGGTCTCTCTGAAGGCTATTAAATGATGCAGGGTGACTGTGGACAGGTACATGCAAATAATAGGATCAAGGCAGCAGTACAAAGGTTTGTCTCCCAATCTTAATGCAGGTGTGGGAGACACAAACCAGGTGGCTAAAAGGCTCCTTTGTTTGAAGCTGTCAAGAGGAGAAGCTGATAATCTCATGCCTCATCCCTAAACTCTCTTTCAGCCGTGTCAAGGCATCTCCTCACATCAGGAAGTCGGCAATGACATGGCTATGTGCTAAGCTCAGTTAATGTGGTCCAAGGTTTAAACACTTCAGGTTGAAAGTGGATAATTGCTGGTAGTGGATTTTAAAAGCTCACACAGGTGCCTTTGAAAAGAGGTCAGGAGTCAAGTGCATCCCTCCTATGAGAAATGGTGAGCCTTTCCTAAGGAGATCAAAATTCTTCCACTGAGAGCCCCAGGGCCTTGTAGGAACTGTTATTAATTTAGTTCTGTATGTTCCAAATAATGGAAAAACGATACCACATGTGTCCACGCCTAGGAACCGGGGCACGCTGGCTCTGGATAGATGATAAGCTTTCACCTGGCACTCCAGGATCCTTCATTAACTTGAGTACTTAATCAGCTTTCAGCCCAAGCAGGAGCAGCACAGGAGCTGCCATCAGTGGGGGGAGTTCTCCCCCCAGGCACACGAGGCAGAGAAGAGGAGGCACTGGGTGCTGTGTGAGGTGGGCACTGCAAGACTTCAGTTCGAGTGAGAGTTTTAGGGGTGAGGACAGACTCCCAGCAATATCTTCCTGGGGGTCTGGAGGGTTGTGACATCTCTTGCTCACGTTTCCCGATTAGCCATGGGATTTGGGTACCTGGGGTAGACCTGGGTGATCTGATGCTTCAGTCCTGGTGCTGCCACCCCATCCCATGAGCTCCCTGTTTTCAGGGCCACGCAGCAGACATTACACATTATATATGCTATAGATACATACATTATACATACAGTTGAGCCCTCCCTGCCACAGCCAGAGCCTTTTCTCAGCAAAGCAAACACTGCAAGCACCTAAGCAGGCACAGTACACCTTGAAAAGGTGACTCTTCCCTTTTGTCACAGCATTGTTTTCTCAAATTGTACTTAATTAAGGGAAAGCTGGAGGAAATTAACCTCCAATTATTTTCTTACAGTGGATTTTTTTCTGTTGGCCATTAGACATAAGCCTGCCTGAACACGCAGTACATGAAAGCAGCCTTTGCTCGCGGTGTATCGGGTTGCAAAAGAACCCACATTTGCACTGAGCTCTTTGCAACGGAGCCCTGCACCTGCCTGGAGCTGTGGGGAGTTTAACAGAGCTTGGTGTGGAGCAAAGGCAGCTGGGCAGGTCAGGGCCAGAAGGAGAAGTTGGTTTTGTCCCATATTTGCCACATGTGTTTGAGTTTGCAGTCTGAGCACCGGAGGTGGCATGTGCCAACAAAGCTGCAAACAGACTCATAGAATGATTTTGGTTGGAAAAGACAAGTAAAATTGTTGAGTCCAACCACTATATAACTCGACCAATTCTGGTGCAAAACCATGTCCCTCAGCACCACATCTAAGTCGACCAGTTCTGGTGCAAAAGCATGTCCCCCAGCTCCACATCTCTGACTCTTTTAGACACCTCCAGGGATGGGGATTCAACCATCTCCCTGAGGACACTGTTTGAGTGTTTGAGAACCCTGTCAGCAGAAAAGTTTCTTCTAATATGCAACCTAAATCTCCCTTGGTGCGACTTGAGGCCATTTCCTCTGGTTCTGTCACTTGTTACTTGGGAGAGGAGACTGACCCTCATGTGGCTACAACCTCTTTCCAGGGAACTGTAGAGAGTGATCTCTGCTCACTCTCTTTTTCTCCAGGCTGAACAACCCCAGTTCCCTCAGCCTCTCCTCACAACACCTATTCTACAGACCATTTTGTTGCCCTGCTTTGGACCCACTCCAGCACCTCAATGTTCTTGTAGTGAAGACTGCAAAACAGAACCCAGTACTCAGGGCATGGTTATTACTTTTATTTGCACTAAAGTGCCATTTGGTCTGCCTTTGTAAGTGAGGACTGCTGTTAGCTGCTGATTGAACTTGTGAAGACAGTCCTAGGTTTACTTGTCCCCAGATTTGGAAACCACATTGTTTGCCATTTTGGGGTGTGCAGCCCAAATGCATGCAGAGGCAAACCAGCACATGAGAAGCAGCCCATTCCAGTTAGAAAAGAGAGCAAGGAATTTGCTCCTCAAAAACATTCAGATTAGGTTGTTGGTTATTTTGAATGGGACAAAATGGCCTTCGTAGCAATAATGCATCAACCAGTCCTGCTGGCCAGATGCTTTGTGAGAAGGTGCTGGTTTTATCAAAAAAAATATTAGGGTAAATGATATAAATAGTAATATTTATCTTTCTGTCTGGCCTCCTTAAATCTTCATTCAGGGAGATGATGGAGTCACCATCGCCACAGAAATGACACTTTGGGACATGGTTTAGTGAGCATGGTGGTATTGGGTGGATGGTTGGACTTGATGATCTGAGATGTCTTTTGGCAACAAAGTTATTAAGGTAAAAGATATAAATAGTAATATTTATGTTTCTATCTGGCCTTCTTAAATCTTCATCCAGGGAGATGATGGAGTTACCATGCCCAGAGATGTTCAAGAAATCTATAGAAATGACACTTCAGGATGTGGTTTAGTGAGCATGATGGTATTGGGTTGATGAATAGACTTTATGATCTTAGATGTCTTTTGATGGTTGAACTTGATCTGAGATGCCTTTTGATGGTTGAACTTGATCTGAGATGCCTTTTGATGGTTGGACTTGGTCTGAGATGTCTTTTCGAACCCTAATGATTCTATGATTCTGTTTGTGACTGAGACAATTTGGGTAAGATTCCCACCCAGGAAAAGTTGTTATGTTTCTGTTACTAGTAATTGCTGTAATGGTTTTTATTTTATTTTATTTTATTTAGATAATGGCTAAATAAATCTATTTTATTTAGATAATGGCTGGACTCAATGATCTCAATTTGGTGAGGCACTGGAACTGGCTGCCCAGGGAGAGAGTGGAGTCACCATCCCTAGAGGTCTTCAAACAAGGAGTAGATGTGGCACTTTGGGGCACAACGGTGCTGGGTTTACAGTTGGAGCTGATGTTCTTAGAGGTCTTTTTCAACCTTAATGATGCTAAGATTCTATGCTTCTATTTGTGGAGACAATTAGGGAAAGATCCTCACTGGTGGAAAGATGTTATGGGTCTGTTATCATTAATTTCTTATTTTAGTTAGACAGTGGTTGGACACTATAATATTAAAGGTCTTTTTCCAACCTGAAACAGTTCTATGGTTCAAATTTGTGTGACAGCAGCAAAACAGAGGATCTGAACAGGCAGAAAGCAAAAAACACCATTCCAGTTCAAGAAGTACTAAACCACCACAGCTTCCCCACCCTTGGAATGGGGTCTCAGAGCTTACCCATTCCATTTCAATTTTTTATGACATAATTTGAAACTGGAAATTAGCAGGAAGCAAAACCAAACACAGCCTCCACCTTTGCAGCACAGACTATGCAGAAACACTGCTTTTTGATTTATTTTATTACCTGAGAAGTGGGGAGGGTAGGGGGAAACTAATGTTTTATTGCAGAAAGTTTTGCTTTTGACAAAGTGAAACTTCCTGGAGGGACAAATACCTCATTGAAAAACATTTCCCTAGCTCTGAGCGTAAGGAACTTAAGAGCAGCACTTTCTCTGGTTTTTTTTTTTTTTTAATTAATTTTTGTTTGTTGGTGAAATGGCTTTAATGGCTGCAGGATCAGTTGACAGATAGGAGGTAACATTGTTCTTCTCCTCCAGTGAATGTAGTGCTTGGCATGACTTCAAAATAACCCTATTGTTTGTCATCTTCTCAAAATACACTATAAAACTCCTGTTAAAAGGGAAGATAACATTTTCTAAGCATAAGTCAAGTGCCGGGTTGCCTTTTTTTAAAGCTGCTTGATGAGAATTAATGGTGTTGGATCTCCTGTTTTAAACACATTTGGCCAGGTTTTCTGGAGGCACCTAATTTATCTTGAGGCTCTTTCATCTATTATCTGACTGTGAGCTTGTTCGTAGCTCATCAGCCATCCTGGTTTTGACAGGGGGCCTTGTGATGAGTAGCCAACAGCGTACAGTGTCGGGGCCGTGCGTATCTCTGGCAGGAAGGTGATGGGAAAAGGCTAACCTTCTGCCACTCCTCCCAGCACTCACCAAACCCAAAAATAGAGCCTTAGATCATCATGCAAAGCACTCCAATGTGGTTCCAGCACCCCGGCGCTGAGGCAGACTCTCGCCTGATCAAATCCATTTAATGGGCAAACGGCACCTTTGTCCCCTTGAGAGAGCGTGGGGTGGTGTGAGAGCAACTTCTTCCTGTCGAGGGAATGTGTGACAGAAAACTGCTTTGGCCAGTGCAAAAACAATGTCCATGGAGGCATCAATAAAGAGGAGAAAGCGGCAGAAGTTTTGAATTAAAAAGAACCTTATCACAGAATCAAACATCCAGGTTGGAAAAGCCCCTTGGGATCGCCAAGTCTAAACTATAACCCTACTCAACAAGATTCACCTTAAACCATAGACCTAAGCACCACATCCAAGCTACCCTTGAACACATCCAGAGTGGGTGACTCCACCACCTCCCTGGGCAGCTCATTCCAGTGCCTGAACACTCTCTCCATGAAAAAA
>VWYK01081826.1:3508-15318 GCA_013399775.1 Semnornis frantzii | reverse complement strand
CTGAAGGGGGCTGCAGGAAGGCTGGGGAAGGACTATTGAGAAGGGCTTGGAATGGCAGGAGGAGGAGGAATGGGTTTGAAGTGTCAGAGGGGAGATTGAAAGTGGATGTGAGGAGGAAGTTGCTGGCAGTGAGGGTGGTGAGACACTGGCACAGGCTGCCCAGGGAGGTTGTGGGGCACAGAAGCACAGAAGGTGATCAAAGAGCACATTCTGTGCTTTTGTGCCCCACAACCTCCCTGAAGGTGTTCAGAATCAGGTTGCAGGAGGCCTTGAGTGACCTGTACTAGCAGGAGGTGTCCCTGCCTATGGCAGGGGGTTGGGACTGGCTGAGCTTTGAGGTCCCTTCCAACCTTCCCATTCTATGATTCTATGAGGCACCAGAGTAAGATCAATTCTGCTGTAGCTCTGCTGGCCTCAGATGATTTCTGGAGACTCTGGGAGGAGGTTTAAAGAGTCTCTGGGAGGAGGTTTAAAGAGTCTCTGGGTTCATTAAGCAGAACAGTCCATCATACATCCACTGCTGCACCTCCTACAGCGAGCACCTGTCCCAGTGGGAAGTAGGCTGAGAACATACAAACTCAGATCACCCAGGAGACTGAGGAGACTTTGGCTTGTTTCATGTTGGTTTGGAGGAAATTCAGACCAGCTCAGCAGAGCACAAAGGTCTCCAGCACCAATCTCTCATCTCTCTTCCTGATTTTTAATGAATTCCTCTGCATCCCTTGGGGCTGTATACTCAAAGAAGTCTCGTTCCAGGATGTGGGATCTTTGGATGGGCACAGTGCCTGCTTCTCTGCTCTGTCCAAACTGTCTCACTGAAGTCATCAACTCCACCCCCAGGTCCCTCTGCTAAACTACTGGTCTGAAGAGGGTGAAGTGAAAACTGAGCAGCTTTTGATCAGGAGAGAGAGCCCTCCAAGCCTGAACCAATCTCTCCCTCGTGGTACAGAAGCCATTTGCAAGGTTAAGAAGGGCCTGTGGCTCTTGCTGTGGCCAAGAGCATCTTCCATCTGCTCCTGCAGAGCCTGGCAGGAGCTGTTCCTTGTGTCTTCCTTTCCCTAAAGCCACACATCCACTCCTGACTCTGCTACCTCTCCCTTACAGCATGAGACAACTGCCTTAGGTCAGCTTAGGCACACTGTGGACCTGCTGCTGCAAAGACCAAGGATCTCCCCAGACAGGGCTGCAAAGACCAAGGATCTCCCCAGACATGGGCAGGTGTCTGGGACCCTCCACCTCACCAGCCCATGCAGCTCACTGCTTTCCAGCTGTGTCTCCACCTGCTTTTCCCCAGGAGGAATTTCCAACTCCACAATCCCATCTTGGGGGCAAGGAACTGTGTGAACACACCCCAGAGCCTCCTGTCTCCAGTGGCTTGTGGTTTGCTCATGCCTTAAACCAGGATCTGGATCCCTTATCACTTGGTTTCAGTGGAACCTGTTTAGTGGCCATGTACCTGCTCAGTGTCTAAGCATCCTATTGGCATGCTGCTCAGGTCAGTTGGGACATCTTCCTGGGATGACTGCTGTGGCTTTGCTAACAGTTGCATGAAAACACATCCTCTGGTGATGGTTTTCAGCCTCTTTGCACCTGACATGGCCCTTGTGCTGCGACAGCAGTTCCAGATTATTTGGCTTCCCCTTCCGTGTCGATGTACTCGACCTGCCTTCCCCTCTCTCTTCAGCCCATCCTAATTTCATTCACTCTGGAGCTGAAGAGCCAAAAATGAGTTTCTGATGCCAGAGGGGGAAATTCAGCTGCTTATGCTTCCGTGGCTGCACACAGGGTTCATGTGTGGAGGGCCTTTGAGAAGTACCTTTGTGCTGGGTTTGCAGGAGGAGACATCTGAGGCAGCTTCCCAATGCCGTGGCTGGCAGTGGGGCCCCAGCTTGGGCAGGGCTGTGCTCTCTGCTGCCTTGTGCCTGCAGCTGGACCTGGTCCTATGGCCAGGAGATCTGCTCCAGGGCTTCTTCCAGGCATGAGAAGCAAGGTGGAGGTGGTGTGTCCTGTGTGAATTGAGAACCAGACTTCTCTGCTGCTGTCCAAGTGGTCCTGGTCCTGCTGGGGGCTGCAGGTGGAGCAGAGCCTCACAGTTTGCTGTTATCTTCTGTGGCACATTGAGGATGCCCAAGGAGCTGAGCAAAAGGGTTGTCAAGGCATGGCCCTGGCTACTCAGGGCAGTGGTGGAGTCCTCATCCCAGGAGGGGTTTCCAAACTGCGTAGATGTGGTGCTGAGGACCATGGTTTAGTGGTGACCTGGTGGTCCTGGTGTAACAGACTCAATGGTCTGAAAGATCTTTTCCAATCCAAACCACTCCATGATTCCAACCATGGAGAGTAAATAAAGTATTGATCCAAGCTGCACAACACCCCCACCCCACTCTATCCATCTCCCTTCTCACAGAATCACAGAAACATGCACCTCTGGAGAGGTGTTCAGGACCAGGCTGGATGAGGCCTTGAGCAACCTGTTCTAGTGGGAGGTGTCCCTGCCTATGGCAGGGGCTTGGAGCTGGCTGAGCTTTGAGCTCCCTTCCAACCTAAACCATTCTGTGATTCATTCTACAAACAATCACCTCCCTGCTCCTGTCAGACTCATGGAATCATAGACTCATAGAATTATAGACTCAGAATCATAGGCTCATAGAATCATGGAATCATAGGATCAAGGAATCATGGAATTGTGGAATCATAGACTCATAGACTCATAGAACCATGGAATCATGGAATCATAGAATCATAGAATTATAGACTCAGAATCAAAGACTCATAGAATCATGGAATTGTGGAATCATGGAATCATAGACTCATAGAATCATAGAATCATAGAATCATGGTATCATAGAATCATGGAATTGTGGAATCATGGAATCATAGACTCATAGAATCATAGAATCATGGTATCATAGAATCATGGAATCATGGAATCACAGAATCATGGAATCATAGAATCATAGAACCATGGAATCATAGAACCATGGAATCATGGAATCATGGAATCATAGAACCATGGAATCATGGAATCATAGAACCATGGAATCATGGAATCATGGAATAATAGACTCATAGACTCATAGAATCATGGAATCATAGAATCATGGAATCATGGAATCAGAATCATAGATTCATAGATTTATAGACTCATAGAATCATAAAATCCTAGACTCAGTATCATAGAATCATAGAATCATAGACTCACAGAATCACAGAGTCATAGAATCATAGAATCATGGAATCATGGAATCATGCAATCAGAATCATCAACTCATAGAATCACAGACTCATAGACTCATAGAATCATAGAGTCATAGAATCATAGAATGCCAGGGGCTGAAAGGGACCTCAAAAGATCATCCAACCCAACATCCAACTCCCCTGCCAGAGCAGGATCACCTATAGCAGACCACAGACGCAGCATTTCTAATGCAAACCAGGCTAGCCCCCATCTCCTACCAGTGATGTCAAAACACCCTGGGGAGAAGCCATGTAGGTGGGCATGGAGGGGTGGGTAGGTGGGCATCAGACCTGTCAGGGCACAGCACCTAGGGAAGGCTCCTGTGCTCAGCCTGGAGCTCCAGCAGCTTGGCGGCAGCGCCGGGAAGGAGCGGCGGCAGCGGTAATGTCTCCATGGCTTCTTGTTAGCTGCACTCTAAGCAGGAAAGTGACTGGCCCTGACAATATAATTTACATTGCTGTATAAAACTATCTGTGGAAGCCAAGCTAATTTGTGCCAGATTAGGCTATTTGTCTCAGCCACTGTCTAACGGCACAATCTATCAGAGGGCTGTTTTCAAATATCGCTTTTCAAGCGTGCCCTTGAGAGGCGGGAATTGATTGGGATCTTAGAAAGCAAAATTACAGCAATAACTTAAAAGAAACAATAATTACTGAATCATACCAGTGTCAGCACTCTGCAAAACACGAAATAGCCATCAAACCCCAATCCAATATATTCTGAAGCAAATTTATTGAATGGAAAAAGCAGTTGAGTGAGGCTTTTTTTTTTTCCTTCCTCCCCCCCCTCTGCTCCTTTCCTTCTCTCTCCTCTTTCCCTTCTCCCCCCCCCTCTCTCTCTGTACATATGGTTATCTCCAAACCACAAGTGAATGAGTCGATAATTCTTGTCATTGACTGCTCCATTTTCAGAGAGTCAAGGAAAGATCCATTAGCTACCTCCCCAACTCGGTTGTCTCTCCCCTTCCCCTGCAGTCATTTGCTAGTCCGCGCTCCTCGGGCAAACAAACACATAACTAATCATCTGCTCAAACGCCACGGCCCCTAATAAATCTCTGCAACTGAAATACTTTAATGGGTAATTAATTGATCCTGTTCCAGAGGAGTAATAAGATAATAAATTAGACAATATTTCACTCAGTTGTGTCAGTGTACTGCTAATGGTGCTGTAGGGCTAAGCCGAAGGATAATAAATTAGCCAGAAATTAACTGCTAAGAGCTTTCTGCAGAGAAATTGGCTGACAGGCTCGGTGTTGTGATTTAGGGTCCTGCTGCCACCGTGGTGCTCTGCAGCCCCTTCCCTTCTCTGGTTGGGAGCTGGTTGTGCCAGGCTGAGGGTGGTGGTGGTGGTGGTGGTGGCAGGAGGGGACGGAGGAGGGATGCAGGAGGCTGGGAAGTGGGGGCAGGCGGGACTGGGGAGTGGCAGATTTATTGCAGTCTGGTAGCGCTGCGTGTAGGTAAATTACTTTTGTGCTGACTATAAAGACTGTCTCTGAGGCAAGTTATTACCCATCCAGCAAACAAAAAGGAAATATTTTCTAGTGCATCTGTCATATTTCACAGGAAGGTTTGGCAGAGACATCAGGACACCGGTGGGGGGGTGGAGACTTATCCTTGTGTGGTGTAAAGCAGCAGGACCCCGCTGCAGTCTGGCCGCTTACTTGAGCTCTGCTAATGAGAAGCTGAAGAGGCTTTTAAACCTGGCCTGGTGTGCAGCCCACACACACACACAGAGACACACAAACCTCTGCAGCAGGGGCTGGTGAGTGCTGATGGCTTTGATCATGCCAGAAGTGGCCAGGCTTGAGCAATGCCAGAGGGAAGTGGGAGGCAAAGGTGGGCTGGGGGGAGCCAAAGGTCTCCAGCAACACCTTAGAGCAGGGGCTGGCAGGGTTGAGCCATCCTAGGGAGACAGAAGATGAACAAAAGGTGGCTTAAAAAAGCCAGAAACCCACTTGCTGTCTCAGAGGCCTTGGATTTATTTCCTACCTACAGCTAAGTGGAAGAGAAACACAACGGTCAGGCTGTGGTGGAGAAATCTGACTTCCTACAGAGGAGGGAAGGTTGAAAGCTCTCTGTTCTGCAGAAGAAACCAAAATAAATGACATCTGTCTCAGACCTGCGGGTCTGAAGGACTCATGTCACCTTGGTCCAAGCCTGGAGTGTGTTTGGAACTTAAAGGAATTGGAAGTTCCTGCTGAATGTTGATCTTTGTGTGCTGCAGGACACAGCCAAGCAGATCACAGCTCCCGGAGGGATGGCAGGAGAGGCAGGGGTGCAAGGGGAGCTCTGCCCTGCTACCCTGCCCACCTCCATGGTTCTACCAGGGGCTTTGAGGAGTGCTGCAGATCTGCTCCTCAGCCCCTTTACAACTCACCGGCCGCAGCAGCTGACAATTTTATAGCCCTTTATTATGGTCCAACCTGAAACAGGCTCCATAGAGCCTCACCCCACCACCAATTCTTACTCCTCAAAGGAAAGAGGATGACTTTGGACCCTGGGGCTATGAAAGGGTTTTTGCAAGGAACCTCCTCCTTTTCCTCTTTATTTTGGGTTTCTTTGATCATGGTAAAGGTGCTCTGGTGATCGATGGCATCATTCTCCCATTCTCCTCCTCCCCTCTCAGCAGCAAGGCAGCCTTCAAAGGGACCCCAGTGACCTCCCTGGCCTCCCAATATCCAGCTGGTGCTGTGTTGAGAGTTTGGCCTGTCCAATCCTCTTCTGCCTTGGGTCTGGGGATGGCAAGGGGTTGAAAGTCACATTTTAAGGGCACTGGGGGAGATGTGGGTCAGGCTGGTGAAATGCCATGGGGATTTCCTTGGTGCAGAGGACACTGCAGGTGGCCCACAGCATCCTACAGTGTCCTGCAACCCAACACATCCCAGCCCCACAGCATCCTGCACTCCAGCACAGCTCAGCCCCACAGAATCCTGCATCCTGATACACTCCAGCCCCACAGCATCCTGCACTCCAGCACAGCTCAGCCCCACAGAATCCTGCATCCTGATACACTCCAGCCCCACAGCATCCTGCACTCCAGCACAGCTCAGCCCCACAGAATCCTGCATCCTGATACACTCCAGCCCCACAGCATCCTGCACTCCAGCACAGCTCAGCCCCACAGAATCCTGCATCCTGATACACTCCAGCCCCACAGCATCCTGCACTCCAGCACAGCTCAGCCCCACAGAATCCTGCATCCTGATACACTCCAGCCCCACAGCATCCTGCACTCCAGCACAGCTCAGCCCCACAGAATCCTGCATCCTGATACACTCCAGCCCCACAGCATCCTGCACTCCAGCACAGCTCAGCCCCACAGAATCCTGCATCCTGATACACTCCAGCCCCACAGCATCCTGCACTCCAGCACAGCTCAGCCCCACAGAATCCTGCATCCTGATACACTCCAGCCCCACAGCATCCTGCACTCCAGCACAGCTCAGCCCCACAGAATCCTGCATCCTGATACACTCCAGCCCCACAGCATCCTGCACTCCAGCACAGCTCAGCCCCACAGAATCCTGCATCCTGATACACTCCAGCCCCACAGCATCCTGCACTCCAGCACAGCTCAGCCCCACAGAATCCTGCATCCTGATACACTCCAGCCCCACAGCATCNCCAGCACTGCTCAGCCCCACAGCATCCTGCATCCTGATCCATCTCAACCCCACAGCATCCTGCATCCTGATCCATCTCAGCCCAACAACATCCTGCATCCTGATACATCCCAGCCCAACAACATCCTGCATCCTGATACATCCCAGCCCAACAACATCCTGCATCCTGATACATCCCAGCCCAACAACATCCTGCATCCCAGCACTGCTCAGCCCCACAGCATCCTGCATCCTGATACATCTCAGCCCCCTGCACCCCACAGACTCCCACACACACGTGGCCAAGGCGAGCAGCTCAGCAGAGCCACCATGACCAAGCTCCTCTCCTTGGCTTTGCCCTCTCCTGCTCCCCCCCTGTTCTCCTTTCTGCTGCCTTTGCTTCCTGAGAGGAGGTGAAGAGAGTGATAATCAGCCAGGGCACCAGGAGAGCTCATGGACGAGATTAAAAGCAAATCAAAGAAGAAAAATTGTGGCATGGTTTATGTCTTCCTAATTAAAACCCCGCCAGTCTCCCTGCTCTGCCCCCCCTCTTCTCCCAGCTAATGTTACACTAACGAGCTGAGTTTAGTGGCATTTATGTAGATAAAAGTCCTGATGATTGATCTCAATGGCTTGTTAAAATTAGTTTCAGTCCACCATATTGATTTAATTCCATTGCTTGAAAGTGCTAATTAATAATGATAATAAAAGTGTCTGGGCTCATTATTATCAGGAGGCAGGTTGGGAAGGGGATGAGGGGCACAGCAGCTTGTGCATCACTCTCTCCAGCTCAAAAGGGCCTTGGAGAACTGGTGTGGAGTGGAAAGCAAATGGGGCACCAGGGAAGGGCAGGGGACTCACAGTGTCACAGAATGGTGGTGGTTGGAAGGGGCCTCTGGAGATGACCCAGGCCAACCCTCCTGCCAGGGCAGGGCCACCTAGAGAAGCTCACACAGGAAGGCATTCAGGTGGGTTGTGAATGTCTCTAGAGATGGAGTCTCCATCACCTCTCTGGGCAGCCTGCTCCAGTGGGAGGGACAGGAAGAGTGTGAGTTTGCCCTCAGCCAGGGCCAGGTGGCCCTGCAGGGTGGTTCTGCACAATGACAGTGGCTTTGCCACACTGCAGGACCCAGAGACACGAGGGGACAGTCCCTGGGCTGTGTTATGTGGCTGCTCATCCACAGGGATCCACTCCCAACACCTTGGTGACACCAGCCCTGGGGAGCTCAGGGGCCCCACAGCTATGTCACCCACTGGACTGTCCCAAGGCTTTACACCCCAGGGGCTATTTGCATGGTGCCTGGTGCCCACCCTGTGCCCTTGACCCATCTCTGTGTGGCTCAGGTCAGTGGCAGTTTGGTTGGGTGCAGGCACCAGGCAGTTGTTGCCAGACTGCTCCTTAATTGGGTTCCTCTCAGATCTCTTTTGTGTTGCCTAAAATGTTTTGCACTGAGACCAAAGCCCAGTGCCCAGGAACTGCCCTAATTAAGGAATTTGCTGAGGCTGAGCTGCCTGCACAATGCTGCTGGTGCTCTCCTTCAGATACCTGCTGTCTCCAGCTACTGAAGCCTCTTTCCTGGGGAAATTAATTAGTGTAATTAATATATTTATGCAATCATTCAAAGTGCTGATTACAGACAACTTGCAGAGAAAACTTTTAACAGTGACACTCACCTCTTCCCCAGGCTCAGCAGTGTCATTCCCTTGCAGTTGTTTCTCTCTGCTCTTGGCCACCTTGACAGCATCAACAGCATCCTTCACCACCCTCCTCATTCCCTCCCCCACTTGCCAGTCCCTCTCCCAGTCCCTTCTCAGCACCATTCCCTGGCAGGAACCACCTTCATTTTCAGAAGCACTTAAAGCTTACCAAGCTCCCTTGAGCCTGTGGTGAAGGTGCTGAGCAAGTTCAGCACCACAGAGATATTCAAAGTGAGGCTCCACAGGGTTCTGGGCAGCCTGATGGAGTTGAGGATGTCCCTGCTGACTGCAGAGGGGGTTGGACTGGATGACCTTTGGAGGTCCTTTCCAACCCAGCCCATTCCATGGTTCTCTGGTTCTCTGTTCAACCAGGTGAGGAGAGGCACTGGGGGGGAGTTTCCTGCCCACCCCAACTGTCTCAGTTGTCCTTTTCTGCCCACCTCATGGTCTGTGGTTGTGAGCCCTAACTTCACATTTCCCTGCTCATGTTCTGCAAGGGTTTAAAGCCCCAAATCCAGGACTGCCAACTAGCCTGGGTCACCCTTGGAGGAGCCTTTGCTGCCCTTGGCAAAAGGGCCCAGGATGCAGGTGACTTCTGCTTTTCCATGGCGCCCTCAGTGCCACCAGTGGGAGGTGTCCCTGCCTGTGGTGGGGGGTTGCAACTAGGTGGTCTTTGAGATCCCTTCTAAGCTAAATCATTCAATGGTTCTATGATTCAATGAGCTGTGCCAATGCTGCTGCAGGATTTGTGCCTCCAGAGCAAGCTGGCACCTGCTGGGCACCACAACCTGGAGCTGCTCGGGCAGGGAGAGAGCAGGCTGGGGAAGGGCCCTTCCCTCCCTCCTCTCTGCCCTTTCCCTCTCATTTCTCTCCCTTTTATTTTTAAACTCTCTCTGTCTCTCATCCATCATTTTCTCATTCCCTCTCTCCTGTGCAGCATGAGCCTGCTAATGGAGGCTGCAGTAACTCAGCCCTGGACAGGGGCTGGCATTTCCATAACTAATGAGGGCACTTGGCCTCATCTCCTTCCTCTGATGGCCCTGCACAAACCCCTTACACAGGGCTAGGGAGGCTTTGGGGTGGCCCCATTGGCTTGGGGACTTCTGTGAGCCTGTGATTCCATGATCCTGTGATCCTGTGATCCTGTGATCCTGTGATCCTGTGATCCTGTGATTCTGTGATCCTGTGATCCTGTGATCCTGTGATCCTGTGATCCTGTGATTCCATGATCCTGTGATCCTGTGATCCTGTGATCCTGTGATCCTGTGATCCTGTGATCCTGTGATTCTGTGATTCTGTGATTCTATGATTTTATGATTCTATGATTCTGTGGTTCTGAGATTCTATGATTTTGTGATTCTATGATTCTGTGATTCTGATTCTATGATTTTATGATTCTGTGATTCTATGATTTTATGATTCCATGATTCTGTGATTCTATTATCCCATGATCCTATAATTCCATGATGCTATGATGCTATGATTGTGTGATCCTGTGACTCTATGATCCTATGATTCTGTGATTCCATGATCCTATTATCCTATGATCCTATGATTCTGTGCTTATGTGATTCTATGATCCTAGGATTTTATTATCCTATGATTCCATGATCCTATTATCCTATGATTCTGTGATTCCATGATCCTAGGATCCTGTGATTCTGTGATCTGATGATTCTATGATCCCATGATCCTATGATTCTATGATCCCATGATTTTATGATCCTGTGATTCTATGATTCTATTATACTATGATCCTATGATCCTATGATTCCATGATCCTATGATCCTGTGATTCTATGACCCTATGATTCTATGATCCTACGATCCCAAATCTATGATTCCATGATTCTATGATCCTGTAATCTATGATCTTATGATTCCATGATTCCATGATTCTATGATCCTATGATGCTGTGATTCTATGATCCTATGATGCTGTGATCCTATGGTTCTATGATCCTATGGTTCTGTGATCCTATGGTTCTGTGATCCTGTGATTCTATGACCCTATGATTCCATGATTCTGATCCTGTAATCTATGATCTTATGATTCCATGATTCTATGATCCTGTGATCCCATGATTCCATGATCCTATGATCCCATGCAGTGTGGTGTGCCCTAGATGAGCCTCAGTGTGGCTGTGCTGTAGCATTGCTGACCTCCAGAGCACTGCTGACCTCCAGAGCCCTGACACAGTCCCAGGGGGGTTGTGACATGGACCCCAGCACTCACCTGTGAGCCAACCTGGGGGGGAAACCCTGCAAGCAACCCAGGGAGCCTGCTCATGGCTAAGCCAAGCCCAAGGCCATCCAAGGGCACCAATTCCCCTGAGCTCTGCAAGCAGTGAGACCATCCACAGCCATTTCTTGGCGCCTTTGGGCTTGGCTGAAAAACAAAGTGAAGGTCCCTGAGTCCTCCTATAAATGGTAATGATAACACAATTATCATGCAAAACAAAAATTAAGTTTAATGGTGCAAAGCCAGGGTGTACTGTGGAGGTAATTCATATTAATTATGTTTGGATTAAAAGCTTATTTCTTTTGTTAGCATCTGCAAGTAGGAACTTAGCAGTAGGAATGGAAAGAAAAAAAAAAAAAGCCTCCTATAATTACTGCATCTCATGGAGGAGCAGTGTCGGACTTAATGGAGCATCCCCCTTCTCTCTGGGCACAAACCAGTGCCAATATTTCATGTTTTATGAAATACAGAAGAAATAAATTACAGCTTTAATGATGAGCTTTACTCGGGCTGCTGGCGCAGGGCCCCTAAGTGAGCTCAGACTGATTGGCACAAGGCTGGGGGCAGGAGGGTCCCCGCTGCTGGGTGGCACTCAGGGGATGCCATAGAACCACTGAATGGTTCTGGGTGGGAAGGGACCTCCAAAGGGCATCCAGTCACCCCCTCCCCCTGCAGTCAGTAGGGACATTCTCCACTGATCAGAGCCTTGTTCAGCCTCACCTTGAATATCTCCAGGCATGGGACCTCAACCACCTCCCTGGGCAACCTGTGGTAGAGTTCCAGCACCCTCCTGGTGCAGAACTTGTTCCTCACATCCAATCTAAATCTGCTCTGCTCTAGTTTGAAGCCTCTGCACTCATTCTGTCCTGCAGGCCTCTGTGCACAGCCTCTCTCCATCCTTCTTGTAGCCCCTTCAGGCACTGGCAGGCTGCTCTTAGGTCTCCTTGGAGCCTTCTCCAGGCTGAACACCCTCAGCTCCCCCAACCTGTCCTCATAGAAGAGCTGCTCCAGTGCCCTGATGTGGAGTCCTGTGG
>VWYK01081823.1:23336-42591 GCA_013399775.1 Semnornis frantzii | reverse complement strand
CCCTTGTGTTGAGGTGGAACCTCCTGTGCTGCAGTTTCCATCCATTGTTCCTTGTCCTATCCCAGGCAGCAAGCGAGCAGAGCCTGTCCCCCCAACTCCTGACCCTCAGCCCTCAGATATTTATAAACATTTATTAAATTCCCTCTCAGTCTTCTCTTCTCCAGACTAAGCAGCCCCAGGTCCCTCAGCCTCTCCTCATCAGGCAGTGCTCCAGTCTCCTAATCATCCTTGTAGCCCCTCTGCTGGACCCTCTCCAGCAGATCCCTGTCCCTCTTAAACTGAGGAGCCCAAAACTGAAGGTGGTACTCAAGATGAGGTCTCACCAGGGCAGAGTAGAGGTGGAGGAGAACCTCCCTTGATCTGCTGGATACACTCTTCTTAATACACCCCAGGATCCCATTGGCCTCCTTAGCCAATCACATGGATCTTCCAGTGAGATACTCAAATCTTTTCCTGTTCTGGCAATGCTTTGTGTCATCAGCCACAATTACTAGTGCTTTCCTTTTTTCCTGTGTCACAGCCATTAACAAAATTCCTACACAAAATCACTTCCCATGCAGGGCTATGAAGCATGACAGTACTGAAGGAAGGCTTTCCTGGTGGATGTCTGATACATTTAGAAGCTAAGGCTCCCCATAAGAAAACCTATTCTAGGGTGACTTTGAATCCCATAAGATCAGAGAAGTCTCAGACTGAGTAAATGAAGCCTCCTAATGAGGCAAATTCTGTTTTTGAGAGTTTTTATGCAGCCCTGCCTAAATCTGAAGCACAGGAAACACGTAGCCTGTGCACACATTACTAAACCAGAGATTATTCAGACTCCTCCAGAGTCAGTCACCAAAAGAGTTTCCTAGCATGCTGGATCCCAGTACCATGCAGGAAATGCCAGCCACTTCATATGATTTGAAATGCTTGTGCTGTAAACATCAGTGGTATAAACATGCCCTGCAAATCAGTAAGGTCACAAAGTTACAAGAATATGCAGCAACCTTTTGCTGATAAAGAACACTGGACAGCTTGACTGTCTCTCTGAACTTCAGATTCTAATTAGCTACTACAATTAAGTAATAAATCACGTACACAGATGGAAAAGTCACAATATGTGTCTCTTGGATATACCCTGAAGATCACAAACCACGTTTGAAACAAGAGCTGTTTCAAAATGCTTCTGGAAGGCAGGAAACTGCAGTCGTCACTTGTAAGTAATAACCAAGAGGCATATGTCACCCAGCATTTCCTGAAATAGCTCCTAATGGATTTCTGTTGCTTCGCTTTGCCTGGCAACAACACTGCACACCAAACATTGGCCTCCTTCATTAACTTCCAGAGGAATGCTGTACACAACTGATGGCCAATTTTCTTTATGAAAGGATCTTGATGCTGCAGGTTATTTGCGTCTGCAGTGGGAAACACTTTGTTCCCTCCTCAGACAACTGAAGACAGTTTCTCCCCTACTCTGAAGGCACTCGGACTGCATGCACAAAATTTCAGAGCTTCTGCATCTCAACAGCTTTCCCAAGGGCAAGGTGCATGGCGTGGGCATTGTAACAGTGAAGTAGGTGTAAAATATCTGTGTGAAAAGAAGAAAAACTATTCAACGATCTACTGAGCATCACCCAACATTTATTTAGAGGCAGAGACACAAATGCTGAACTTGCAAACTCTGGCCTTGTTAGTACCTAAAGACTAAAGGGGTCCTGATGTTGAGTTTTGGCCATGAAAGAAAATTGGAGCAAACACCAGCAACTGCCTGACCCAAAACCACTTTCTCGTACCAAGGCCCATGTTAAACATATTCCTAACCTCAAAACCAAGATGCAACTTCTTGTGCTCTATGCAAACCATTAATATATGTTCTGTAGACTGAACATTCCACAGTTCTTCAAGCTCACAGAATAATGGTTCTGGTCACACAAGCTCCAGGTTGCTCTCACTCCCAACCTTTGCCATGCCAGTTTTCAGAGTACAAAGAGGGCAGTCAGTCCCTTTGGTTTCCTGGCTATACACACATTGCACACATACATATGCACACCCAATCACCAGCAGCGTGTTGTGGACTCACTAGTGCTTGCTAAGAGCCTGAAAACGGCTACCAGAAAAGCTGTGAATCAGTACGTGATGGAAGAGGAACTACAGAGGTAAATAAAGTTAAGGAAGTTGAACATCTCCCTTATGAGGAAAAGCTGAGGCAGCTGGGCCACTTTAACTTGGAGAAGAGGAGACTAATCCATGCTTATAAAGATGTGAAGGGCAGCTGTCAGGAGGAGGGAGCCAGGCTCTGCTCAGTGATGTCCAATGATAGGACAAGGGACAATGGCTGCAAGCTGAAGCAGAGGAGGTTCCACATGAACATAAGGAAAAACTTTTTTGCTGTCAGGGTAACAGAACAGGCTGTCTAGAGAGGTTGTGGAATCTTCTCCTCTGGAGACTTTCAAAACCCACCCGGATGCATTCCTCTGTGACCTAGATAATCCTGCTCTGGCAGGGCACTTGGACTAGATGATCTTTCAAGGTCCCTTCCAACACCTAACATTCTGTGATAAAACTTTGCCATTGCAAGATGATGAAGCTACCTTAACTTTTAGTTTCTAGAATATGACATTGTGATTTTTACCTGGAAACATTTGGTCTGATTTTCTACATTTAGATTTCCTCCTCCTGGTAGTTCTAACAGATTGCCCATTGTAGCAAAGCCACTTGCATCTTTCTTATCCTCCCCATCTAGAAACAACAATACAGAACAAAACAATCAAGTGTTTCTGCCATTTCCTATATTTTTCCATAAGAAATGACTGTCACAGGATGCCCAGGTATCCCAGCCTGACTGGAGCAGACTGGAATATGGAGGAAATCCAGCTGAAAATCTGCAGAAGCTTCTTACTTCAATACTTTCCTTGAGACATTGTTGTTTTGTTTTTTTTTCCTCCTCTGTTGTTTTCAAGCTCAGAAAAGTTATCTTTCCCCAGCAGAAAAACAGGAAACACTTGACCTTGGGCTCAATCATCTAATCCAAGAAGCATGTCCCAAGGGTCTTAAAAAATAATCTGATCATCCCACACTTCTAGCCACCACCTAAGACATGCCTTAGTCTGGCTCAGTTCAGCAGTTCTTATGTTTTTAAAATACTGGTTTGTCACTCAGATGTAGCCCTTACATATAGACACCAATTATGATGTGGTTACACACGAAGTCCTATCACTGAAACTATTCCCCTTGTGTAGGGGCACCCTGAAAGTGTATTAGCCCTGATTTCATGTCCTTTGTGAGTCAGCAGAAATGATCTGTTTTCCTCAGGGAGGCTGAGTCAAGTCCTGAGGAAGAAGTCCTGATACACTTTACAGAGCCAAACTCACAACTTCAGGCGTTGACTCTGAACACTGAACATCAACTATCAGCATATAAGCAGCTGCCTGTACACCCCTGTGACACCACCAAGTCACTGTCTGCTTCATAGCTCTAGATAATGGAGTGACATCTAAATGAAAGGACAAATTCCAAGTCACTCACAGTAGAGTTATTAAATTAATGCTGCAAAGCTGTGTCAGAGGAGGTCTAGACGCATTATGAGGAAACATTTCTCTATGAAGAGGGTGGTCAAGCCACTCTCACTGGAGAGGTGGTTAATACCCCAAGCCTGTCAGTGTTTAAGAGGCGTTTGGAGAATGGCCTTAATCAGTTTTCAAGTGGTTCTTTGCAGTGAGGGTGGTGAGACACTGGCACAGGTTGCCCAGGGAGGTTGTGGCTGCTCCCTCCCTGGAGGTGTTCAAGGCCAGGTTGGAGGAGGCCTTGAGTGACCTGTTCTAGAGGAAGGTGTCCCTGCCTATGGGTACTAAATGACCTTTGAGGTCCCTTCCAACCTAAACCATTCTATGATTTTATGGCTTGGTGCTTTGACTAGATGATTGCTGTGGGTCTCATCCAGCCAACTCTACTATTCTGCACTGTTCTTCCTTCTAGCAGTACATGCTGGTGAGATCTCTGATGACATTTCTTCCCAGTCCTGCACTAGCAGAAGGCACTGAATACCCATAACCATATCCCAGCCTAGACGCTGGCTCTGTCGTTTTGCGGGAAGGACTCCTGTACCTTCTCCGATGGGGGCGAGAGCTGTGGATCAGCTCAAGATAATTGGACCATCTGCACAGATTAGCAAAAAGCAAATGTGAAGTGTTGTTTCTCAAAGTCTTCTGTGTTCACCCAGCCTAGCTGGGTTTCCACAGGATGGCAAAACCCCACATCTCTGACAATAGCAAGGCTTAAAGCTTAAGCCCTCAGTCTGAAGTAGGACATGCTCCTCAACTAAATGGTTGTACATTTTTTGAAGGTGAGCAACACCTTCCATTTCCCCACAGACTCTTATTTTAGCTCCTTCTATTAGTTTTCAGAAGTGCCTGAGCTGTTTCCTGTGGAAAACCATGCTAAAACAAAAGAGCCTGAGAACAACAGGCTCTCTTTCCTCAGAGAGAAGGTCCTTCTGACCCAATGTTGTCCCAAGTGGCTAACCATAAATGTCTTAAGGAGAGCATAAGTGCAGTTCAAGACTCCTTCTGTCAGGATCCTGGGAGTGCTCATAAGCCTCAGTGGCTGGGAAAGCTTCCTCAGGCTCCTTCATTCACAACTTGTCTCCCAGAGGACATAGCTCAGCCTGGGACCTTCAGCTCCTGCCTGAGCCATGTTGTAGGTGTGTCTGCCCCTGTCCATATCTCCTGGATGGGGCTGGGACCTGCACTACAGAGAGTTGCTCTCCTGAATGCAGCCCTCAGCCCTGTGTTGGAGTTTGTTGTGTAGAATTCAGCATCATACAGCAGAACTGCATTCTTTTGTTCTCTGCACTCACCATGAGTTGAGTGACCAGGAGCCTGCTATTTGCCTGAAATGCCAGGGGGGTTCCAGCTCCATAAACACTTTAAAAGACACAAAATGCAAAGGATACAACTGCAAACAGGATTTGATTTCATCCTGGCTTATGTTATTTTTCTGAGCCAGTTTCAGAGGTGATGCTCATGAGTGCTAACCCTGTGCCCACGTGTAGCCAGGAGCAGCCTGCTGTGTTCTTTGGTTTAGTTTGAAAAAACATCTCTTGAAAAAAACAGAGCTGCAAAAAGTAGCAGCAGGAATACAGGCTAAGCAGTGCCTGTTTCCTGAAGAGTGAGAACTTGAAGAATGAGAATTGGGACCCAACCACCCACAGAATGACACGTCAGTGACAAGCAGCAGACTTCCAGCCTTCCAAAGCTTGCTCCACTGCTGCTCCTCTTGGCCAGGGCCACACAAAAAGTGCTCTCACATCTGCTCCATGCTGGTGTTGCAGGCAGGGAGAGCTGTAAAGCGGCAGTTCTGGACTGGGCAGCAAGCCTGGAGCCCTTCCAGCATAGGCTGTTGTGCACAATCAAGAATCCCTCTTCTCTCTTCCCCTGTTCTCTCTCAATTCAGGGCATGACTGGTGCCAGCGCAGCAACAAGAACCAAGCTGAAGAGGCTCAGAGAAGCCTTGACAAGGTGATTTAGTTTGGGCAATTAATGAGGCAGGAATTATAAAATATGTAATTATTTTATTTCCTAAAAGCCCTACCCCCAAACTATACACAAACTAGCTAACTTTGGGTTCTAATTTGGTTGGGAAAAATCTTCACAAGGACACTTATGGGCAATTCATTAATTTAGGAGAATCAGAAAATTGGGAAAAGTTTAGCTACAAAATGGCTTTGCCCCACTTACAAATAAAAGGCAACCCAGAGCCCTAGAGAATATCTGTGCTACTCATGGTGGTGGACTAGAATTCAGAGACAGTCCCTGGCTCCTTTGCAGCAGTGTTGGAACTGCCTGTCATCTTGATAGCCATTGAGAGGCTTCTAGATCTTCCCGGGCTCTAGCTGGGTGCTGGGAAAGAGGCAGATGATCTCTGACCTGATTTTGGTTCCTCTTGGCACAGAGGTTTGCAGAGGTGCAGGCAGGATCTTTTGCAGAGGTGCGAGGTGCAGAGAGCACAATGTCAGTGACACTTCTCACTACGTCGTGAGGCACTTAATGCCTTCTCCTGGTAAACTTAAGGCACTTAAGTTTCCAAGTAGTTCAAGCCCAAAACATCAGAGCTAAGCTGGTCTGAAGCACAAGGCAGAGCAGAACAGGTTGTCCAAGCCAAGAGTGATGAGGCAGAGCATGTCTGAGCAGAGCAGAATGCAGAGCAGCACACACTGAGGCAGAGGCAGAAGCAGCACAACTGCTTGCAGTTTAGCTCCATTTATATTATTTTCCCAAGTGCAATGGCTCCTTTGGCCACAGAGATTCACCAATCAGAATGGCATTTGCCAAACTGACCATATTAGGTGAAACCAGAGCTTGCTCACCCTTATTTGGGCAAGACACTAACAAGTACCTAAACACCTGTGGGTACCTGTTTATCACTTTGGGAGGGGACATAATAGCCCAAGCCTTTATTTTCCTCCAGCCCTTGCTTCCCCCATCAGCAGAAGGGTGGGGCAAGCCAGGACATCTAATTATCTATTAGCCTTCCACCACACAAGGGGCTGTGCTCAATGATAGAGAGGAAAAGAAAGGATTCTAAGGGAATCCAATAAAGCTTCCCCATCCAGGGAGCCTAGAAAGCTTCTTCTCAGATGTGAGTCACAAGGAGCATTTGTGGAGCACAATCAGTAGGCACCTGGCCAGAAAGCCCCAAAGGATGCTTGTCAGGGAGACACACTCAGTGGTGCAGAGGAAGGCAAAAAACACCCAGGGACACCTACTAACCCATAAGGGGGGGGGGAATCCTCCTTCCCCCAGCTGCAGGGCACAAAAGGTCAGAGAAGCCTTGACATATGGCCATGCTCAATGCTGCAGAAGATGGCAAAAAAAACCCCCAGAGACCAGTGGTATTTTGCCTGGGGGGGAGGGGGGAATTCAAGACCTGTTCCCTCCTCCCACAGACTGGTCCTGCCTAGCAGGAGATGCCCAAGCCCTGTTCTCCTTCAAACTTGAGTCATCTCAAGAGCTTCCTAGAGTGGCCAAATACCCCCAGTCTGATAAACCTTATTGGGTGAGAATCTTCCCTGTGACTGGCACTGGGACCTCACTGGACATCACTGCATCCTGTTTCTTACAACTGCTTCCACTGCCTCTGCAAAGGATGAAGGCGGTGAGCTCCGTAGGGCTCCTCAAGAAGACATTCCTTTGGTCTTGTCTGTGCTATCCAGTTAAAGCCTGTAACCACAAGCACCTCCAGGGGTTGGTAGCCTTCAGTAGCCTTGTGCAGACTTCGGTCTTCCTCCCTCAACCCTCATCAAGTAATTCCACCAGCTCCTCAAGGACTTTCCCTCTGCAATGTCTCCAAGCTGCCCCTGTGCCAGGTCTGGCAGCAGATATGGGTGGATGCTCCCTTTGAGGAGGATGTGTGAAAGGCTCTACAAAAATATTTTTAAAGAGTCTGTGGATGTTCCCCATGGCAAGTACTGATTTTTGTTGGCAAGCTCTTTTGGCTTGGGCCTCTCTCAATTTTACAATGACAACAGTATTTCCTAAGGGAAATGGGGACTTGTATGAATCAAGTTGAAAACTCAGCTTCCTATCTTAAAATGGCTTTAAGGAAAATATACACATCCGGCCACAACTGTGCACTGGCATTAGTGCCTAAGATAATCCCAGATGAGTGTCTGTTCACAAGGAATCTATCTACTTGGGTGTCTGATTTATGAAAATTTTCTTACCTCTCACACTACAGTGGCAGGCAAGGCTCTGACTGACCTCCCCCCTACCTTTAAGGGTCTGTTACCCATGCTCTCATGCTTCATAAAATGAACTTGCATTCAGTTACTAACTCCCAATCAGCACCATTTCTTTTGATAAAAATAACCTGTCGTGATGTCTGAGCTATCACAGTTAAACTGTACACAGAACTACACATAGTTCTGTAACTACATTCCTCTAGCAGTCCTGATACAATAGAGTTTCTTCATCTAATAGTCACTATTAACACACTTCAATAAGAAACACATAGACTGATACACTTTTTCAGGGAAAAATGTTGTAACTGCACAGTAGCATAAATAAAAGGCAAAATCTCATAGCCTCTGGAGGAAAAAGAGTTTCTTTACAAGCACTTTTTGGTGCTTGGTACAAGCGAGTTTTGGTCCACTCAGATCAGCTAGAAGAAAGGTCTGAAAAAAGCTGTAGGTCCTTCTCTCACCTTACTCTGACCATTCACTGAGATCCAGGATTTAGCAGTACTCTCAAATCTTCAACTGAGACTGGAGAAACCATCAGTTACTGCAAGTTTATAAACTTAAGCTCCCAGTCTCTCCTGTCATTTCCACATCCACTTTTTCCCTTTCATGAATTATAATCAGGAATTACTCTCCAGTCCATTATCAAACTAAACATAGCACAGACAATTATCCTTACATCTGCCTTGATGTTAGAGGGATTGGCACAGTAAAAATACCTGCAGTTAGCAAGTATTCATCTTGTATTTATTAGCATTTTCATGCCAGTAGGCACACATTATGAAACAATGTTACTAGGGTAGGAGGAAAATGACTGCTTTATCACTGTATTAATACCTCGTATTGTAGTGCAATAATCCTGTACAGAGTCTCAAACTGATGCACTGGGAAAAGAAAAACAGTAGTATAAGGCTTTAAAAGAGTTGCAGGATTGGGTCAAAACTGCCACAGACATTGTAGCAAATCTTGGAAATAACATAAACTCTCCATGCTGGCCTGAATCTATTAAAAAACATATTCATCATGGCCAGACTACGGGCTCTGTGCCTCAGTGCCATGCCTGGCTGCTCCAACAGCAGGGCACCCTGCTTGGGAGAACCAGTAAACCTCAAAAGTAGCACTAAAGAAGATGAGACCAGAGCTCCAGAGAGTTTGTTAAACTGAGTGTAAGAGAACACTTGCACCTTCCTGAGCCTCAGAAGAAATTCTATACAATCTTTATTTCTGCAATTTCTTCAGGAGATAATTGTACAGTAAGTGACTCCTAACGGAACTTTCAGATGGCTTTAAGAATAAGAAAGGACTCCAGTATTTGTCCCTTACCTGCAGTCTCTAGAAAGCATACCTGAGAAAAAGAGAGGAAAATTGGAGTGAGGAGGTGGGGAACTTGGTAACATTATTCATGGTGGCAGCTCTCGCTCAACCACATGGCACAGTCTTAGAAAAGCTGTGGAACAGCTGTGAAAGCCTCAGACATTTTGAACCAGCAGGTAACACTGTAGGATGTAAATGAAAAATTTTATTCTTTTTCCACAATGCAATAAAAAAGTTAAAAATATCAAATCCACCAGATCAGAAAGATTTTCATCATACTCGAGTTATGAGAGGAAAAATATCCTCTTAGGAGCCTGAAAGAGATGTACTCTATAAACATGCACATCTATTGTTCCCAAGCCCGTCGTTCAAAACTTCTCTTGTCAGTTTATTTTCTCCCATGGGCCTTCTCCAATTCAGTAGATGTCACTTCAGAGAAAACCAAAACACAAAGCTGACATTTATTGAAGATGGGCAGGGCTGCATGAACACTGCTGTGGCACTACAGACGAAGCTGAACGTCATCATCGCTCATGAATTTCCATTTGGTTGAATCAAAAGCATAATTGCCTCTAAGGTGTGAGGACAATAAACAGAAAAATTCTGTGTTGGGTTGCACAGTAAGTACGGGCTTGCAGAGGTGCTGGAAGGAAACCTGCTGAAAACAAAGGGACCATGTAGGAGTCAGGGAAAATAGAATTTGCTTTCCATCTTCTGGAAAAAGAGCACCTTTACAACCACACAAGTCATAGAATGGTAAGGTTGGAAGGGACCTCAAGGATCATCCAGTTCCAACCCCCTGCCATAGGCAGGGACCCCTCCCACTAGCACAGGTCATTCAAGGCCTCCTCCAACCTGGCCTTCAACCCCTCCAGGGAGGGAGCAGCCACAACCTCCCTGGGCAACCTGTGCCAGTGTCTCACCACCCTCACTGCAAACAACTTCCTCCTCACATCCACTTTTAATCTCCCCTCTGCCACTTCAAACCCATTGCCCCTTGTCCTGTCATTACCAGACCTTGTCAATAGTCCCTCCCCAGCCTTCCTGTAGCCCCCTTCAGATACTGGAAGGCTACTCTAAGGTCTCCTGGAAGTCGTCTCTTCTCCAGGCTGCAGAGCCCCAACTCTCTCAGCCTGTCCTCATAGCAGAGCTGCTGCAGCCCTCTGAGCATCTTGGTGGCCTCCTCTGGACCCACTCCAACAGTTCCATGTCCTTCCTGTGCTGGGGGTTCCAGAACTGCACACAGGACTCCAGATGGGGTCTATGAGAGCAGAGTAAAGGGGCAGAATCCCCTCCCTTGCCCTGCTGCCCACACTGCTCTTGCTGCAGCCCAGCACACAGTGGCTGTCTGGGCTGCACTCACACTGCAGCCTCATCTCGAGCTTTTCATCAGCCCAGACCCCCAGGTCCTTTTCCTCAGGGCTGCTCTCCAGCCATACATCCACTCCAGCAGTCACACCCACTGCTTAAACGCAGTTCTACTAATTTGCAGTTTTCAGTGCATCAATGAGCTGGTTCTATTCAGGGGGGAAGAGTGACATCACTGCTGAGAGCTCAGCCTAATTCTCTGTATTCTACCACAATAAAGATATATTCTAGGTGTATCCAGCTTCAAAACTATATCCTGCACTAGTATGAACTCATGAAAATCCCCCACTGAAACTTAAACACACAGCTCAACAAGTACCAAGGGTGCTCCAACCCAGGTTGTCAGCTCATTAAAGGAAAGGGCTGGTATCACGCTGCAGATCTCCAGACCTTAAGTTCTCTAAAGTACAAGATTATTCACATTTCATGCCCTATCTCCTACATTCCCAAGATAGACCACAAAATCTTTGTGGATTTCCTGGAGTTCATTGTTGGTAACAACACAGCAGATACCCATAAAGGTCACCAGAGACAGGGCAGAAATCATTCCTAAGCCCACGCTCCTCAAATAGCATTTTGCAATGTCCTTTCCTCAAATGAAGAGGTGTTTTTTTTTCACGTTGTCTGTCACAGCATATGCCTCCAGCAAGAACTGAATAAAAACAATGTGGTCTTTTTCATTCTGGGACGTAGCTTTTAAAGTGCAATTCCTGGGTATTGTTACATTAGTGCATCTGGCCTTTCATTGTGCTACTAACCATGAGGAAAGAAATGCTTGCTTCTCATAATAGGAGAAAACAGTTACTACCTTCACAATAACTCATGGGGCTTTTGTACCAGAAAGAAATGAAAAGGACATGAATCAACTGGCAAAATCCTACATTTCCTTACTTGGTGAAACCTCCCCAGCAGCAGCCTGGTGCTCTCTGACCAGTAGCTGCTCCCATTCAGGGTTCAGCCTCCTCCTTCAATGTCTTCTGGGATGCCTTTTACCTCTCTTTTTCACCTCTGCCACATTCAAAATGTTTCACTTGGAATCACAGAATTATTTAGGTTGCAAAAGACCTTTGAGATCAAGTCCAACCTTTCACCTCTTTTGCCTTTTCATTTCTGAACCTCTGCAATGATGACTAATGGGTGATTAGACACTGGAATGGGTGGGCTGCCCAGGGAGGTGATGGAGGTCTTTAGGAAAAGATTGGATGTGGCACTTGGTGGCATGGTTTAGCTGATGTCATGGCGTTAGGTCATAGGCTGGGCTTGATAATCTCAGAGGGCTTTTCCAGCCTCAGTGATTCTGTGATGGGCTAATAGGATCTGTGCTCTTGCCCCATTTTCAGCCCCATAGAAGAAGTCTTTCCTTTTAATCTCTTGGGGCTTTTCTGAAGAAATCCCTGTGGCATAGACAGTATTCCTGGATTCAGGCCAGGATGCAGGTGTAGTAATTTTAAAGGAAATTTAAAGTATTTAAATGTGACACACTTGTAAACTTTCAAAGAGTACTTCCCTTTCAAGGTTTCTTGAGCTGTCACTAGTTTCAGCTGCAGATATAATCAGCCACAGCAGGATTCAGCCTCCCAGACTAGAACTGCAGATAAGTGATTCTCTGAATACATGAACTTGGACTGCCCTTTCGTTCTCAAGTGAGAGGTTTCTAATGTACTCAGATTTAATAAGTACATTTTGAAATACACCTTAAGATGCAGAGGTCTCAGCAGAGCTGAATGAAAGCTGAAAAAACTCAGTATCTGCACCAACAGAAGTAAATTTCTTTTGATGTCTTGTGAAAGAATCAAGTGGTGCAACCTTACTAGGCAGTCACTGTGTATTTTGTAGCTATTTGTTTTAGATGGAAACTGAAAAAATCCCTCCCCCCCCACATATTGAAATTTGACTTAACAGCATAATGTAACATCACAAGAAAATTTAGAGTCTCAGATTTCTGAATACAATCAGTCTGTTCCTTCCATATAAAAAGTCACATGAGCTAGTTCCAGATGGTGACATTTGTACAAGCAAAGTCATTAGAAATCATGAACCTCAGTGAAGCATGTTGCAACCTGGCTATAGATTGGTCTGTGCATGTATATGAACACTAATGTACACTGCAACGGGCTTAGCTCACAATCAAAAGAGCTAAAAACTCCACAGTATTAGTCATTAGAGTGCTTTTGTCCATTTCAAAACAGCATCATTTAACCAAAGCTTTAAAACTCTAATGTGAGAAATACATTTATAAAGTCAGCAAGTTTTCAGATGGCTTTATCAGTTTAGATACAACAGGGTGAATGAGGCCAATCTCTTTCCAGTAGTCAGCAGCAGTAAGACAAGAAACAAACAGCTACAAACTTGACCACAGAAGATTTCACCTCCACGAGTGGAGAAACTTCTTTATGGTGAGAGTCACAGAGCACTGGAACAGGCTGCCCAGAGAAGTTGTGGAGTCTCCTTCTCTAGAGACTTTCAAAACCCACCTGGATGCCTTCCTGTGCAGACTACCCTAGGAGATCCTGCTCTGGCAGGGGAGGGTGGACTCTCTGATCTCTGGAGGTCCCTTCCAATCTCTAATATTCTGTAATTCTGTGAAACATAACTAGGAGATACCTTCCAGCCTGAAGCCAGCTGGGACCCATGCACTTCAGAGCCAGCTTGAGCAAGTGTGTATGCAGCTCTATAGACCTTCACTAAGGTAAGTCCTCTGGATACCTACAGAAGGTGTCTGTACACCTCCAATAGTCCTCTCCAAAACTCCAAGACTGCAGCTAATCTGCAGCACCCATAGTCAGCATCCCAGCACATACTACATTTAATAGTCTTTGACACACAAAGTGTTTCTGTTTACAATGCACTGAGTCCCAGAAGTAAATCCACTGGAAAAAAACAAACAACTTTTCCTGCCAATTTCACTATCATCTCCTTATTCATTAGTGAAGAACAGTAAGTTTCTGAGTCCTCGTTTACAGCAACAGCCTCAACTTCTCATGCATTCAGCTATCTGAGGTCTTAAAACACAGTAGCAATTCCAGTGATTTCCCTCCTTCCCACTTTGTTTCCTCTATGAGGTGGATCCAGATCATAAAGCTTTACTCTGTCTGATGCTCTAAACACTGATGTGCACTGGCTGTGAAGTTTGAGACAACGTGAGGCAAGAAAAGCACCCAGCAAAGATAAAGGCCAGGAAGTCTCAAATCACACAGTTTAAATTTCAGAATGTAATGAGCATATGCTGCTGGACTGTGCAATCACTCCCTTCTGCTCTCACACTTGGGCTCAAATAGGAAAAGGACTCAAACACTTCAAGGAAAACAAACAAACAAAAAAACACTCTGGCACATTGACTAAAACTTACACCAACTCACAATATGTTTTGAGCTAGCAATCCAGAAGTCACAGAGAAAACAGAAGCATTGCAGAAATCTGTCATGCATGTCATCATTTTGACCAAGTTGTGCAACTGAAGTCTAGGTCAAACAGCAAAACAACAGAAGATGGTGACCAAACCTTTTGGGGTTTGAATGTATCTTCTGCTTCCATTTGGAAAAGCATACTGGAAAACAAAGATTTAGAAACACAGTTTATGAACTCAGCTCTCAAAAGCAAAAGTTTTGACAGGATTTATAACTTATTCTCTTTTCCTCTTTACAACAGTATAAGGAAATCAGCTCCACATGCAAGGATGAAGACTACAGACTGAAGTAGCTCTGACCACAGCAGAACAACAGCATTCATGTTTGTCATCCCAATTGCTAAAGTTCCTTTCAGTGAGTCCACTATCAAATGGCTCTCTCTGCCCATAGCAGGTGGTCACTGCTAATGAGTCTAAATGCTAATCATTTCACCCTTGAGTGCACTGAAAAGGAGACATCAAGCCCACACAAATTAGTTGGATTATTTTTAACAGTGTCACAGGAAGCAGCTACAGACTCCCCACCAGACTCAAAAAACCATTACAATAATGGCAAATGTCCATGGTTTACAGATGATGCCTTAATAAAACCAAAGCAAGACCTAAGTGCACTTTATTTCACAGCACCATTTGCTCCCTAATTTATACTTTGTAATTGAAAGGATTACATTTAAACTTCACTCTTAAAGTTACTGCAAGATGCCAACTGCTGACCAATGCAGTTGTACAAAGCAGTCACAACGAGCAAGCATCACACAACTGGATTCCTGCTTTCACAAACACTCTAAGTTAGCATCCTGTTGGAAAGAATCAATCCTATTCTTTCACCTGCTGTTTATTTCCAAACCTGTGCCAAGGTCTTCCTGACACTGGGAGAAAAATGCTGATTTTATTCAGGGTTACTTCCTAGCTCTGGTGCTTTGGCCAGATGACCCTAGTATTTGAAAACTGTTACATGTGTGTCCCTCATTTTTTTCCTTTCCTGACTATATAATTATTAATTTTTATTTTTTTTTCCCCCTAAAAGTCTATTTTCTAGAGCTCTAGACTGAAAAAGTGTCTGGGTATTGAGGGGGGCATCTCTTCAGATCTGCATATCAACATGTGCTATATAATCACCAATGCTCCCATTCCAGCCAAGCAGAAAGAAAGAGTCATTTGTGGGGCATGATTCAACTCAAGAATCTGAGGTCTCAAATAAGTCAGACAAACAGCATCCTACAAGGATCTATTTCTCTATGCTGATTATAAAAGGAAGCCAACATGATTACCTTGGAGGAAGATGCCTTAAATTGGTGAAATCCTGCCCTAACCTGGTTTCATGTGCTGCTTGTACAGACTGTGTTTGATGCTCTCTCCCTGAAAGTAAGTGGGCCATGTAAAAACCATCAGTAATCTCATGTGAGGTTATACCTAGAGCATAGTAGCCGCTTGACCTCACAAATGTCTAATCCACTGGAAAAAGAAGTTCTTGGAAACGTTTTCAAGCACACTTATTAGAAAGTTACCATGGAAACATTTTTTTTTCCCTTTCCATTGGTAGAGCACAGTTTGACAATTAGCTCTTCGAATCCCTTTGGATTTGAATTGTGTAATAGTAGTAAATGAGGCCTCCTGCGAATTTCTCACAAGCACCTTTATTCCCTTGCTGAACATGAAAAGAAAGAAGGAATGCACATTGCTATTGTACACCAAGATGAAGTACAGCAATCTTAGGAGGGGAAAAAAAAAATCAAAAAGAAAAATCACTGAGCTGTGTGCACCACCAAGAAAATGTCAGACCAGNAAAATGTCAGACCAGGAGTTCAGCCTCCAATCTGGGTGAAGTTTGTGTTTTCCCATTCATCAAAGGAACTGGATTTAAAAATAACTGAATCCAGTACCATTATGGAGCAACAAACTGCCTCAGCCACATGTACCTGGCCAGCTCTGATACAACAGCTTGGTCTCCAAGCTGTGCAGTGCATCAAAACAAATGATTCTCTAGTGTGGAGGAAATGCAATAGCTCCAGAGCATTTCATCAAGAAAGAGGTGCTCAAATTGCTGGTAATACAGTGGTGTCCTCACTCAGTCAAACAGGAAATAAGAGATTGATGCAGCCAGCACTCTACTTCAGTACTAAGATACAAGAGCAGGCAATGCTTTGGAAGCAAAAATCCTACTTTTAAAGGCCACCGAGTTAGAAGCCCTTAAGTGCTTGTGTTACACCTGAAAGCAGAGCCCCAGCACTCACATCATTAGGAGCTTTGCCAAATGTTGTCCATTATGAAGGCAAAGATGTATTTTTCTGATAACTACCAACAGCACACCTCCTTATAGAATCATAGAATGGTACGGTTGGAAGGGACCTCAAAGATCATCTAGCTCCAAACCTCTGACATAGGCAGGGACACCTCCCACCAGTACAGGTTATGATCTTCATGCACTCAGGTGGTAAAGAAGCTGTTCCTGAAGAATAAGAGAGCTAGAGCTTTTGCATCCATAGCAAAGCTGTCTTAGGCTACTGTGGTAGTGACAGGAACATTCAAAGGCCAGAAAAATTCCCAAACAACAGTATTTTGCACTTTCCTTTACATCTCATTGCCCCAGATTGTATTCAATTGCCCTGTACTAAAGCCTTGTACAGATACTGTCCATTATGTGCCACAAGACAAAAACATAAGAGTTCACAGAGTATTAGATTGATTTCCTCAACAGCAATTACAGCCCAGACATGCACACCTTCTGTCCAGCAACCCTGTTTCCAATGCATAACCCAATGCCATGGTAAGTTTCATGGCTGGAGGGAAGCTGCAGCGCTGGAACACAGCCTGAAAGCACATTTTCCAGCTGGGGTACTGGAGGTAACCTGGTACAATGTGCAGTGCCACAACTACTTCCTTGTGCTTCCTGTTCCTTCCCCTTGTGCAGCATTGGTCAGGCCACATCTAGAGTGCAAGGTTTAGTTCTGGGCTTTCCAGTACAAGAGAGATGGACATACTGGAGAGAGTCCAGTAAAAGCCAACAATGATGATTAAGGGACTGGAGTACCTCATATATATGGAAAGGCTAAGAGAGGTGGGACAGTGCAGACTGGAGAAGAGAAAGCTTAGTGGGAACCTCATCCACACATAGAAATACCTGAAAGGAGTGTGCAAAGAGGATAGAGGCTGCCTCTGGTCCTGTCATGGGGCTATGTGCACATACAGAGACACAGGATTCCTCTCATCATCAGAAAACATTTTTTCACTCTGATGGTGACGAAGGGCTGGCAGAGCAGGGGCACTGGATGTGGTGACCTCCAGGGATTGCTTAACCACACGGTGGTTCTGTGTGCTTTCATTTTGACACATCTGCAAGTTGCTCTGAGTAGACAAGGCCTCCCTAGCAGCTCAGAGCATAGAAGCCTTTTGCGATCTTCCTCTGTATCATTTCTTCTAGATATGATAGGTAGCTAGAAAGTCATTTGGGGGCATTATTTTTCATCCTTACCTTATGCACAGATTGCAGTACTCTACAGACTGGACTACCAGACACTTCAGACTAGTCTATTTCACTAAGAGATGCTATGCAATAAGGGAAATGGCTGACATAGCAGAAATGGTTCTTATTCCTTTGGTCAAATATAAAGGAGGAGTCTCTTATACCATTCTGTGTTACAATGACTACAGTGGATGAACTCTGAGTGACTATTCTTATTAGATAGTGTTGGGTTTCTTAAAAGACTGACAATCATTAGCTTGGACTGCTTGGACCCATAAAAGTCTTTTGGGTACTGGGAAGCATGGCTGAGATAGTTAAGTGTAGACCAAGACAGCATTTCTAGCAGTAAGTTCTGCTCACATTTTCTCATTGGGTCTGTTTCAAAAGCCCTTGCTTCTGATTTTGTTTGAGACAAAGCAAGAGCTGACTGGAAGAGGAAATGGATATTTCTGATTTTTCTTCCTCAAGATATGAACTATTTTCTGTCTTGCATCTTCTCCTTTCCAGCATGCTAATTTTTAAGCTGTATGCACCCCTAGGATCATCTCACCATCTACTTAAGTGTCCAGCAGATACCTGAGGACAGGTTATACTCAGATGAAAGCAGAAACATGCTGTATGCTCTGGTTCTTTAAAGGAACTCCAAAACATGCAGTGTCAGGAAGCTTCATTGACAAAATATTTGGTTTTATGAGGCAACAATTCCATTGTCTTCAGTAGGAAACGAATTATACACCATTTCCTTCACGCTTCTATTTCAGTCTATAATCCCAGGGGGATCCAGGTTTAGCCCTCTGGATGCAAGTGGGACTCCTAAGGAAGTTTCTCTGACGCCTGCTCTCCCTCCCTTCTCTGCCAGGCATCACCCAGAGCACTCCAGGAAGCATATGCCAGGAAACTCACACCTTTTTCCACCTTTCCCTTGGAGGAGACTTACATCTACTTACTGAAATGCAGTTTGTCTCATTCCTCTTTCTCTATATGTCACTTGGTTTCCCTATTAAATCCAAATGCCAAGGGGCCAGAAGAATGTAGCAAGGAAGGTAACTAAGCATAAACAATGACTTTTCCAGTAATCCTCTCTTCCATTTGGAAATTCCTCAAATCCCAGGTCCTCACTACCTTATGCTGAGGGTCATTTCTGCTAAACTGGTGTCATATTGCTGCACAGTTCCTTTGCCTCCCCCTGCTTCCATAGACCCACACAAATATACACATGCATATTCCACGTGAGACCTTAGAAATTCCATTCTTTCCCCCAAAACATGAGCACACTCCACGCTGACAGAAAGACAAGCAGAGGCAGGCAGACCTGCTAGCTCTTTTAATCATCCCAACCCTAGATCATTGTGTGTGCCACACAGCACAGTGGTGTCACAGCTCAAGAGCATCAGTGGTAGTTCTGGCTGGAAATGCCCAGCACTTGATGCCTTTTTCATCTGCTTGCACTGGTAGGCTTGCATAGACAGGAGGCTCTGAAAGACTTCTCCTTGGTTGCCCATCCTGCATTCAAGAGGAGCATCCTCTCCTTTGAAAAGACTTCACCATAGTGACTCCCTGTAACTGTTCAGCACCTCAGCTTTGATCAGAGAAGCCTCCCTCCTCCCTCTTCTGTGCACTGCCTCAGGAGCAGGAGGTTGAATGTGAACAATGAACCACTCAGGCTGCCCTGGTACCATGCAGCTGTTGCCACTTGTCCTTTTTCACTACCTTCCTGATACTTGCAGGGAAAAGAGATACACTGCACAAACTTTCCCTCTTGCCCACAAGTGCTTTCAAAAGACTTTGCAAAAGAAACTTCAGACTAAGGAAAGTAATGCCCTGTTTTTCCCTCCAAATGCAATGTAAATGCAACTCTGCCTGCACAGATCCAAGCCTCGATCCAACTGAAATTAGCAGAGCCAATCTTTTCAGTGGGAGAACAAAATCCTTCTTGATATTAAATTTAAAACAAAAAAAAAAAGGGGGGGGGGGGGGGGAAAGACCC
>VWYK01081823.1:1181-23317 GCA_013399775.1 Semnornis frantzii | reverse complement strand
AGAAAGTACCATTTTAAAAAATAAAGTGCTTTTACAGTATTGTTTTTTAGGTAACCTAGAGAAACTTTTCAGACACATGTGTCACCACTGAAGAGTTTGGTTGAGGACAACTTTTAAAGGTCATGAGGTCCAACCCTTGCTAACTTAAAGTACATTGCTTGGACAAAAATAAATATTTAATATTTTATTTCAGTTACAGCCCTGTGCAGGACTGCTCTAGAAGTATTGCAGATGCAATTCACTAATGGAAGTGCACTTAGTTTCTAGCTTCCCTCATTCATGGTCATTTTGCTGGCATTGCTGGGATGCCCCAGGATTCCTCCATATACAATTTGGCACTGGTGCACACACTCTTTATTTATGCACTTTACAAGCAGCATAGGATCTGATGTAAAAGCCATCTAGACTTGACTCCATCCATCATGACTCCATTCTGAGTATCTGGGTAAGAAATACTGTCCTGCAGCAATAAAGCACCATGTTTTATCCCAGGATATGAAAAGAGTGTCCCCAGTGCCTGTGCTTCAGAGAACAGGCCAAGAACAGGACAGGATTTATCTCCTTCAGCTCATGAAATCAAGCCTGATCTTTAATCAGCAAAACCTAATGCTGCTCTGACCTACCTGCCAGGTGGCAGAGACAGGAAGGGTTTCTCACAAACAGAGAACAGCATGTGCAAAAAGCTAAGAAAGATAATCCTGGTAAATAAACTTCTCATTAATAGCAAGTCAACCTTACAGTAATGTTACACCACTTCATAAGCCACCAAGGCAGATGTTAGGAGCACCATCGTGTGTCTCTCTGCTTTACAGCTTGTCTGCTTTCTACCAGCTCACTGCAGAGGTGAACTGGTTACACAATCCTATCTGATATAATTGCTTCAAGCAATTGAAATTCAGCTCAGCAACTAAAGCTTCTGGTGCATATAGAAACCAAGCGCTGCTTCCCAGTTCCCTGTCACTGGCAATCTGCTGGTGAGCACCTGCAGATGGTTCTTCTCCAAGTCACCTTTGCAGCAACTGGTCTCCAGTCATGGTGGGACACAAAGAACAATGTATGCTTTACAATAAAAACTTTTTTAACTCCTTTTGAAAAAAATCTCCACTTTGAAGCAAGTACAGAGAAACCATTAAGCACTTCTAACATGAAAAATGGCACTAGAACTACCTGCCAGCTTTACCATTGTTACTTCATCTGAACTAGCAACTAGAAGTAGTGACCGGTATAATGTATACTTTCCCCCTAAAGCTCTCTTCCCATGTTAAAGAGGACAGTTTTGTTGTAATACTACATATATTTATAATTAATATATTTAAAAGATTCACCAAACTTCACATTCAGTTGATGGAAGCCTGTGATAAAGAGAGGAAAGCACCAAGGCTTGAGTTAGAGCCTTTACTGCACTGCACAATACATATATACACACACACCCCTCCTTGGTGAAGTCCCTAAGCGAAACACTGGCACTTTCTAATGTATATAATGGCAGTCTTAGCTTAAAATTGCTCTTTGAATTGAACTATTAGCCAAGGGAAAACACTTGTTTGTTTTGCTCTTCTGAAAGCCACTAAGTGAAACATTTGCGAGAAGCAATTCCTGCTTTTAATCAGTAACACTGTGACTCCATTGCAGGTAGTATGCAAACTCAATCAGGCAGTCATACAGGCTATGTCTCCCTCACATCTCTCAACAGACACTTTGGGTTTGAAGGCACAGACACAATCCTGTAGAGAAAAAAAAAAACACCAATCCCTTGGCCCTTTCTAGAGCCAGTGCTGCTCCGAGAGCAAGCAAGCCAGGATGAACACCAACTCTATGCAACACAGTAAATGCTCAATTTTCTAGCTGAAAATGGAACATCATTTAGGACTCTGGTCACAAGTCAGCATATGGTCTTATGATCATCAAAACAAACCAGTTGTGGTCTCTCTGTGCAGCAAGGCCTTATCTGTTGGTCCTACAAGTGCATAGAAGAAGGTATAAGTACCTTCAAGGAGCTATATGACTATGGCATAAGCCTTGTGTCTCAACACACACAGTGCTATGGATGCAGCAGAGAGGGCTAAAACCTTTTAAAGGAGCATGAATTTAAGCAGCAGCTTTCTACAGAGGAAGGGTTTTGACTGTATTTTACAGACTACTCTCTGATTTTTTTTCAGGTGTATCCCAGGAGGCATGATAAACATATGGATACCTCAGTGAAAGCATCTGGACATATTACAGAATGGTGCTGGGAACAGAGAGCTCTCAAAACTGGCAAAACCACTACTTCATAAATGCATTGGGTCTAACACTCAAGGGCTATATAACTGAAGTAAAACATCTATGTTTTAGAGGTTATCATTAGGAACAAGCCTAATTTGGCAGGTCTTGCAATAACTCCTTTCACTTACTGTGATGGGACTAACCACATAGAATTTAACTCAAAATACTGCTCATTTAGTTACTATCTTCACTGATTTTCTTTGCTTCTGCCATGTTTCTTTAAAGAGGAATTTTAGAGATCATGCTGTTTTTAAAAAGAAAGCACACAAGAAGACTCTATAAAGTTGGTGGTTGGGGGTTGAGTTTCTTCTGGTTGGATTTGCAGTTTTTATTGGTTTGGGTTTGTTTTTTTTTTTAAACCAAAGCCTTTCACTGAGGAAGTCCAAATGCATGCTTCTTAATCTAAGTGGCATGTAATATCCATGCCTCATCCTGACTGCTTTGTCCTTGTGGTTTTGTCAATATCTGCCACCTTCTGCAACTACATATGATTTCTTTTCCATATATATAATTTATTTCCCACTTACTGCTTTGATCATCCATGTTCCAAAATTTCAATGATGGGGAACACCTTAGGATGGAATTAATTCTATCAGCAAAAGACTGGAGAAAATTGATTAATACCAACAATTGCCCCCCACCGGAGGCCACTGAATTCCAACTACCAATTGCCCCCCACCGGAGGCCACTGAATTCCAAGGAGAATAAAAATCACCAGATTAGATACCTCAGCTGTAACATGGTACATGGCCCTCCAGCCACAGTCAGTTGTAAAGCATATGCTCCTTTCTTTCCTAAAGTATTATCATTATGCAAAATGCCAGCCTTGTTTCCAAGCATTTAATAACTTGTGCATCATTCTGAATGCCTTTCTCTTATCACCAGTATTGTTAGGGATTCAGAATGAATAAGAAATTCAGGCTAAATCCATAATCCTGTCGTCTTTAACTCTTCCATCTCACTGCTGTTTAACAAGTTCTCAAGTTGTGCTGGTTTTCCCTTCAGCAGCCATACTAAGAGATGTTTTTATTTTCCAATGCTAATTCCTCATGTAGTTTGCAACAGTTTAACACATGAAATTATGTATACAAGTACAAAGGAATGCAAGATGAATGACAATTCAAAATTTTAACCCCCAAAATAATATGTTTTTTTACCTGTCAGATATTAATGGCACACAATTTCAGAAGATTCTCTTCATTGCTCCTTTTTGACTGCCCAAAGATACCAAATATGACTTCTCCCAGCAGTCCCAAATGCCTTAGCCATTCAAATACTGCTCAGTGACTTCAATTTGTTGCAAATTAAAAATAAATATTTTGTGGTGAGGATTACAAATATGGTATATGCCATCAGCACAAGCAGTTTACTGGATGTGGTGAATCCACTAAATGCATCAAGCTAATGTTAAAATTGAAGATTAATATTTTGAATGAAATTTTAAAATCATTGTGTAGCACAAGACTCTGGTGTGTGCTCCTCACCCAGGGAGGTTGTGGCTTGTGGAGGTTGGTGTTCAAGGCCAGGTTGGAGGAGGCCTTGAGTGACCTGTACTAGTGGGAGGTGTCCCTGCCTATGGCAGGAGGTTGGAACTAGATGATTCTTGAGGTCCCTTCCAACCTTACCATTCTATGAGAGCAAAGTTTTGTCTGCTCTTCATTTTGGAGTAGTAAAGTTGGTTAGAAACTCATTTCCAATTACAGAAGTATGAGGATATTTGCTCCTTTCTTTTCACACATTCCTAATGAATTTTCCATCTAACAGCATTTAGATTTAGGAGTTCAAGGTCCATAAGGTATGGTATCACTGTCTTTAGAAACACAGATCAATCTTAGCAAAGCCACTGACAGAGATTTTGGCACCCAAAACATACCCTGTTGTAATTTCTTCCCTCAAGTTCCTTTGGAAGCCTCTCAAAGCAAAAAACCTCCATCCCTTTCTCTTGGTTAGGAGCAATGCCAGCAAGCAACAGGGTTCAACCACCTTACTGCCAAAGGATGGAGAGGGCTTCAGGGGCTAGGGAAAGATGTGCAACTCCAAGTCTAAAATCATCTCCCCCCTGCTTCCAGCATAACACTCATTTCACCAACATGGAAACATTCTCCTCTTCCCAATTCAAAAAGATGTTTATAGCAGCACCTGTGCACTACAGGCATCAAAAGGCCAAATTTCCTTTGCTCCTTAGCTTAGGGACCCAAAGACAGAGGCATTCCCTGAGAAGGCTTGTCCAGATCATCTGCACAGATTAGTGCCTAATAAACACTGAAAGAGTCAAAGCTAAAAACTTCCCAAAAGGACACAAAACTTACTTGCCACAAACAACCTGAGAGAGATTAAATGCAACAGACCAAATGCAACACAAACACACAACCAGCTGGGAGCACATCCCAGAGGTTTCATGTAAGTATCAGGGCAGAGCTAGAGAAAATAATTATGCATGTAAAGTGTTCCTGTAAATGACAGTTAACAGAACAGACGGTTTAAATTATTGTTGCTTCTTCAGAGGGCAAGCAGGCAAACACAAACAGAGAGTAAATGACAAATCATTGTGCAGGATTTCACTTCGAAAACGCCACTTCAATTAAATGGTATAATGAATTCTAATTAATAGGAAGCATTAGGCTGGAACATAAGGCAGCAAGCATCACTAAAGAATGAACATGTTCTCCCATGAAGGAAAATTTTCTCTGATCTGTCAGGTTGACAACATGAAGTGTCTTCCAGGAGCAAGAGGATCCCAAGTCATCAGCAGTGTTGTAATTACCATTCTCAGTGTTTATGCTTCCCTTGATTCAAGAACAATGAAGCATTAGCCATGGAGACAGAAATAATAATGAAGCCACCTAGCAACTGTAGTAATAATAACCTGTTGATACTTTAGGAAGTGGAGCTGGGGAGTACTAGCAGGTTGGATTGATAGTTGAGGCATTTGCTGAGTTACAGGATCTAACACCAGCTGATGTGTCCTCATATTCAAGTCATAGCTTCAGCCTGGCCAAGTGGAATTCAAGTACAGTACTTCACAGCCAGAATTCCTCAATTTCCCCAGGCTGTTGTGATGATTCCCAGGTGGCCTTTTAAACAGCAACTGCATGGTTACAGTTCCTCCAGCTGTTTGACCTGCAGTAGGGCCAGCCAAGAGGAAAGGACTCAACCTGATAGGCAGTCGAATTCAAGCTGCCAGCAATTAGTGCTCGCTCCCTGCAGCAAAGCTGGGTGCAAACTGAGTCATAGAGAGGCTGCTACACCTTCCTTTCAGCCAAGTTCTGGGATAATCGTCACTCAAGCTCCAGCCCCAACACACAACAGCATGCTGCAGCTTTGCACTACCAAGCAGGAAGTTTCAATGTAATTGTTTCTATCTACACCCTGATACCCACCTCTGTCACACCCAAAAACCCACCACATAGAAAAAGCAATCACTTCTGCAGAAGAAACACACACTCAAGCTTAACACTCTCAGCCAAATCTACCCTGAAGCATGCTTGTGAAAACTCAGAATTCCTTCCACTGAAGTATAGCAAGATGCTCATTGCCAGATGATCCATATACACTGCATCATCTATGAAAAGCAATCAACCAGAAGCTACAGGTAGCAGCCATCACTGGTATTTTCTGCTGGTGTATTCTATTTCTGTTGATGTTACCAGAAATAAATTAACTCTTTATCTGCAAAATAACTTTTAAAACTAGCACAGAGTGTCCTTTTCTGGACGCTCTAAAGATATCCATGGATTATCTCTCCTTACAAGGAGAAACTGAGGGAGTTGGGTCTCTTTGGTTTGGAGAAGACCAAGGAGTGACTTCACTCATGATTATAGATGTGTAAAGAGCAAGTGCCAAGAGGCTGGAGCCAGTCTCTGCTCAGTGATGCCCAATGACAAGACAAGGAACAGTGGATGGAAGTTGAAGTGTAGGAAGTTCCATGGAAACATGAGGAAAATTTTTTTCACTGTGAGGATGACAAAACACTGGAACAGGCTGCCCAGAGCAGTTGTGGACTCTGATATTCAAGACCTGCCTGGATCCATTCCTGTGTGATCTGCTCTAGGTGATCCTGGAGGGAGTTGGAGTGGATGATCTTTCGAGGTCCCTTTCAGTCCCTAACATCCTGTGGCTCTGTGATTTTTGTAACAGTGGAGTTAACCAACAACTAGGACTCTGGAAAATCCCACTGCTTTTGTTATGTAAGGAGCCATGAAATGAGATTCTGTAAATCAATGCTGAAGATTTATTTGCATTTCTAGGAGCAGCAGCAGTCTCTGGTCCCTTGTGACTTGCAACAGTTGTACAGACACTTCAATGCTTTTTCACTACACACCATATAGACAGTCCACGGACTATAAAATATAGATCAGCCATCCTATGACCCAGATAGAAGATGATAATCAAAGCTGATCTCAATAATGCAGCTTCTGGCAAGTTAAAAAAAAACAACACCCACCAGCAAAAATAAAACAACCAAACCAAAACCAAATGTGATTAAAAGCCACCCACACCCCCAAAAAAAACCTTACAAACAAACTAAATCCAACAGAAAACTACAAGAAAAACAAAAAGTGCAACCAAAACAACCCAGATTTTTGCCACAGATTCCCTAGATTTGCTCATGTGACAGCTTTAAGAAAACTAATACACTCTGGAAGCCAAACTATGTTTTGAGTTACCAGGTTTGCATAGGAGTCAGATCATAATTTAGCCTGCAAGATCTGGAATGCTGAATTATGATAACATTCAAGGCAGAAACACATACTGTCTTTAAATCAAGGGCCAGTAGCTAGGAGGAAAGACTATGCCTCTCTTTGAGGAGGAACTTTTTCCCTGTGAAGGTGACAGAACACTGGAATGGGCTGTCCAGGGGGGGATTAGAGTCTCTCTCTCTGGGAACATTCAAAACCCACCTGGATGCACTGCTGTCTGATCTGGTATAGGTGATCCTGCTCTGGTAGGGGGGTTAGACTGGATGATATTTCAAGGTCCCTTCTAGCCCCTGACATTATATGATTCTCTCCTGCAGATGTAATCCAATGTGGTACCAGCTAAGGGCAAATATGGAAGTCTGAGCATCCTAAAGATCCTATTTTTGGAGTACATGTCAAAGACAACTGTGATTATTAACAGTATGCTTGTTCTGTGTTAATCACAGTTTTGAGCATGGGGGAAATCCATATATACTAACTGGGCCTAGTGCTCTGCAGTTCACAGTGCACAGATGAAACATCCTATCCCTGAAAACAGCAGTTTGGACCATGGCTGACAGCAGCACCTACAAAACTCAGAGTCCATTTTTCTCTGTGCATTTTCATTCTTTGCTCACTTCCTAGAGTTCAAAGTGCAGTTGTACAAACTGGGTGTTTGGTGAAAATCTCAGCTGCTCTCTTTTAATCATGGAGGGCACTTCTACCACCGTGCAGCAGGGATCCTTAGCCTGCAGCTGAGGACCACTTGTTTGAAAAAAAATCGTGTGACTTCGGTAAGGTTTCTTGTGCACATCCAACAGCAGAATCATAGCCTGAATGAAAGCCTCCTTTAAGATTTTCTTGAGGGTATCTGCCTGGTAGGTGTAAATCATTCATCTTCACAGCCTGTTATCATCACAGGACAAAGAGCAATAGTTTTAAACGAAAAAGGAATAGATTTAGACTAGATGTCAGGAAGAATTTTTTATAATGAGGGTGTGAAGCACTGACTCAGGTCACCCAGAGATGCGGTGGAAGCCTCCATCACTGTAAACAGTCCAGGTCAGGTTGGGTTGGTCTCTGAACAACCTGACCTAGTTGGAGATGTCCCTGCTTACTGCAGAGGAGTTGGACTAGATGACCTTTAAAGGTCCCTTTCAACCTAAAGCATTCTGTGATCTACAGGGATCATAAAAAAACAAACCAAGCAAAAAACCACCACACACAAACTCAGTATTCAAAGCAGAGGAACATTTTGCTATGAGCAAATTCAGAGAAAGTTAACAGATTTATAATTTTTGCTTCAAGTCTGTTTCCAAAGTGGCTTTAATAACTTGCTCTGTTTGAACTAGAAATAAAGAAAAAAAAAATCCCTGCAAATTTTCTCTGTGTACTTAGCTGTGTAGGGGGATTACTGCAAGAATGCTTAGCTTTCAGTTGACATGATTCAAACTAAATCACACTGGCATTCATGAAGCATAAAATAAGAGAAAAAAGGACAAAGCATAAAGAGAAAAACACTAGTACAAATCTGGAGGACTAAATCCATTACCACAGTTCAAGACTACAAGACCCAGAAAATTAAAAAGAAAAAAAAAAAGAAATGGGGAAAAGTGAGTCCATAAAAAGCCATCTGCATGCCACACTGGGGGATCATAGAATGTCAGGGGCTGGAAGGGACCTTGAAAGATCATCTGGTCCAGCCCCCCTGCCAGAGCAGGATTGCCCAGAGCAGATCACACAGGAACGCGTCCAGATGGTTCTTGAATATCTCCAGAGAGGGAGACTCCACAACCTCCCTGGGCAGCCTATTCAAGTGCTCTGTCACCCTCACAGTGAAAAATTCTTTCTCAGGTTCACATAGAACCTCCTATGCCTCAACTTCCACTCACTGGCACTTGTCCTGTCACTGGGCCTAGAAGAGGCTGGCTCCAGCCTCCTGGCACTCGCCCCTTATATATTTATAAATATGAATGAGGTCACCCCTTAGTATCCCTCTCTCCAAGCTAAAGAGCCCCAGCTCCCTCAGGTTCTCATAAGGAGAACTTTCAGCTCCTCATGTATGTGGGGAAGGAACTAGCAAAATGTGGGTTTGGAAAGCTTTGACTCCTCAGTTTTTTAGTGTCTATACTAAGAGAGAAAGGATACACAAGCCAACGGCTACCTTTGACAAGTATAAACAAGCTGTGAAGCTACTGAATGTAGAAGAGGCACTTGGAGTTGAAACTGACTGAACTGGGTTGAGCAAGCTGTCTGCCTCCTCTCCAGTATCACACCATTTGACAAATCTCATTGTAGCGAGGAAGGGCTGGGCAGTGTTTGGGCTGGGTGTGAGGGCAGAAATAAGCTCTGGCATCGTGCAGCCGTCACAGCAAGAGACCAAGCAGCAAGCGCGGCCGTTTAACGGAGAGAGGCGACGTTCGCGGTCTTCCCGAGGAAAACATTCAGGGAGTTGATTGCAGCTGCTATGACAACAAGGAGGAGAAGGTGATGTCACACAACGACCCGAGCGATTGCTGTCACATTGTCCCAGTGCACCGCTCAACTCACCAGCTGGGAAGGCAGCAGAGACCTCATTAAGTGCATCTGTTCTGTAATTACTACAACTTTCCTGTGCCACACACTTCCAACTTTGTACACAGCAGTAGCACAAGGTTGTTGATGTAGTCAGCAGGGTTAAGTCCCCAGGCCTGAAAATGTCAAGCTTGTAGCTGTTAGAAACCTGGAGTCAAGTTTCAGTAAGATCATTAGATGCAAGCTCACCACGCAGAGCAAAGTGGGGAGCAAGGTATCAGTGTAAGCTTGATGAAGCCCTGGAAGCCAGCCATGAAAAGCTGTGTGATTTGTCTTTCTTGTAGGTAGAACAGTTCCTTCTCTGACCCACAACAGCATTTCCATTCTCTGGAAAAGAGCATCCAGGGCAGATCCTTTTCTCATTTAAAGCAACACAGTTCCCACAACTGCAATGGAGTAATGCAGATTTACTACTGGCCAGGATCCTGCCTTTTGCTTCATTACTTGTGCAGAGCTACAGAGCTTGGATAAATGAGCTTGCATTTACACTACAGCAGGAAAATAGACCAATTAGTACAGCACAAGAGTTTAAAATAGATCTGCAGCAAAAATGCAAATGCCCAAAGGCAATTAAGTCTGAAAGCTTCTAGACTCTGGTCCTCATAGCAGCAATAGGAGACAGAGGATACAGACCTCTGGCTTTCAACATGGGAGAAGGAGATGGCTGGGGCTGCAAATGAGGGAAGGCTGCTTCCAGTCAGAGCCTGCCCCCTCAGGAACGGGCCTGGCTGCCTGCCTAAAACACAGCTCAGACAGCACTGAAGAGTTCATGCCTATTTATTTCATTAAAACTTTGGGCATTCTAGAAAATCTGAGATTTGTAATTAATGTCACTGCATCAATCGAGAAGGCACTAGGAGCAGAGGCTGGCAAAAGGCCAGAGAGACAACAAAAGCAGGGGCGAGTCTATTTCTCACCATGGTAAGAAGTGGTCCTTCCTGCTAGGGACAGCAATCATTTGTTGTCTCTAGAAGAGGATGGATTGTGCTTCTTGCCCTTACAGGAGAACAACAGGAGGACAAGCAGTATGGTGGTCTAGGATCTGGTATGAAGGAAACAGGAGGTCCCATTTCCAGCCAGGTCTCTCCACCTTCTGCCCTATTTGCACCTCATTCTGGGAGCTTTGTTGCCCCACAAGCCCAGCTTTCACAGCTACTTCACACTAGTGAATCTCATTCCCATTGCAAGGCTTAGACTATTTGGTGTCATTAGTCCTAGAGCTACATTCAGAGGTGACCAAGCACCAAGACCTGGATACATGCAATTTGCCAACCTTGAAAATCAATCAATCAATCAATCCATCCATGTGAAGTAATGAAAGGAACACTTCCTGCCTGTGATAACAATGGTTTTATCCATTAACATCTCAGCCAGGACTCTGGAGGTTATTCTCCCATGTTTGGGACACAGTCAGATAGAAAAGAGATGGATGCCCATTAACTCACATCAAAGCATGCTGCAGAAGTTCTACTGTTCACATCTTCTTTGACAAATAATATCAAGAGAAGCAAGGAAAATAGCAATTTTGATGTGATCCTGCCACAGTGAACTGTAATCTGATCCTTTGGACGTGGTGTGCAATGTCACGCAGTCATCTCTCACTGAAAACAACTCAGAGAGAAGGGGACAGCCCCAGACACTCTCACTGTGTTTCTGGATGCTGAGATAGAGGCGGCAGAGCACAGTTGTGAACAGCAGGTAGCAGCGATAATGTAGATTGTCCACAGAGACAAATGGACAGAGCTCCATGAAAGCATTGCCACGCTTCTTGCTACACAAGAACTGCCACTAAGGTCTTTTCAAAGATTCTGTACTTCTCAAAGATCATTTACTTAGCTTACAGCAGTGCACCTCTGTGACATCAAAGATAGTGCAACATTGAGACCTTGTAGATGCCACAGAAACCACCATCTCTACCCCTTTATATAAGCAGTAATAGGTTAAGCAGCAACAGCAGGAATTCCTGTTGCTTATGTCTGTGAGAGAGACCATGACCCCCTGCAAAGTGCCAGCTGGCATCTCACCCCAATGCATGCCAGCTATTGAGTCTCTTCAGGCAGAGCAGACAGAGACCACAGTGCTTAAAGGGAAACCTTTGTTATGGAATGAGTTGGGAAAACTCTCATAACTTTAGAGTTTTATTTCACAGTCTGTGTGCTAAATTTAGGTGAATTTGTTGGAGGTAGAGGTGTGTTGGAAGATACTTTAATTCTTTGTAATCTATTACAGCTACATCAGACTTCCTGAGATTACATTAAAAGTCTCAGGTCCTATTGCAAACAGCACCTGTGTTATATTAATAAACTTCAATTTCCAGTTCATAGATTTCAGTTGACAGAGTTCCATTGTTTCCACAGAAATCACCAGTGCTTCCTATCAGCTCTTATTGAGAAAATATCCTTTCAGGATGTTCTATCAGGTGGGAGAGGGGGAGTTAAAAAAAAAAAAAAAAGGCAAAGTTCTGAGGGTTTCATGGTTCTTTTTTAAAATCTCTATATGAAGCAAGGAAAATTGCAAAGATATTTAGGTGCAGACAAGGAGAGACTACCACCCAGAGTAGGGGTGATGGATATGCATTGACGACTCCTTCACTTTTTTGCCAGGGGCATTGTTCTTGTGCAGGCAGAGGTAACACTTTCTCCACCCCTGAAAGCAGACTGACCCCACAGGCAGACATTTCTCACTGACCTCCTTTGAAGGAGGGCTGTGAGTGATGCACTTGTAGAACTAGAGGGAGATTTGTCAGCACCTGGTAATTACAGTGAGCTTCCAGTGACAACCACATTTTTTATTATGAGCAACTAAGAGCAGAATTAAAGCAAACCTCCATGCAAATGCATGGCTTATGGGCCTATAGGTGTCTTCTGCTCAAGCTGCCTCTTACATGGGTTGCAAAGGTGCTGTTGCCCTCAAATGGGTGACAAACTCCAGTAAGGCTAAAAATCAATACACAAGAACAAAACAGTCGATTTCTACAGTGTATCAATGTACAAAGTTCTCTGGTCAAAATGCAGTATAAAACCAAAACTTAATAAAATAAAATCCCACACATTTAAACTGCTCTTATTTCTCTGATTTATTTTCAGAAATAAAACCCAAAATGTCTTGATTTAAGGAATGAGACAGAGCTCTTTAACCCTTCCCAAAGGACTTAAAGAAAACCACTCCACACAAGGTTAGGCAGAATTGGAAAGTTTAAATTGAAATGCTGTCTATAACTACATACTACAGTGTAAAGCATATAAAACACACAAAAATCTATAGTCCACCTTGGCCACGGTTCTCCAAGAACCTCCTTAGGCTCAAACTTCACACAACCTCCCTCCAAACCAGGCCAAAACCCCAGGTGGCAGATGACCTCCTCACCATGCCTCTCTACCCTCCCACTCGCCAATACCAAACCGAAGGGTGGCAGCTTGAAATTTGGCTTGCCAGCTCCAGACCCCAGCCAGGCTGCTCCAGGCTCTGCTTCCATATGTAGCAAAGACAAGGGAGCCTGCTGGGAAGGGAGAGAGAGAGAGAGAGAGAAGGGGAAGGGACAGCTTGTGATGCTGTTCTCTTCTAAAAGTGGAGATGCAGATGTTCTGGGAATGGAATAACAGAATTTCCTGTGCCCACCCACTAGGCTGGACTGTTCAGCTCCTTGTACCCTCTGGCACTCTGGAGGAATCATCTCCATGGTGAGGACATAGAATCACAGAATTAACCAGCTTGGAAAAGACCTTTGAGATCATCAAGTCCAACCTATCACCTAACACCTTCTACCTTCTAATTAACTAAACCATGGCATTAAGTGCCTCATCCAGTGTCCTTTTAAACACCTCCAGGGATGGTGACTCCACCACCTCCCTCGGCAGCCCATTCCAACACCAATCACTCTTGCTGTGAAGAACTTCTTCCTAACTTCCAGCCTAAACCTGCCCTGGCACAGCTTGTCCTGTCACTGGTTGCCTGGGAAAAAAGACCAACCCCACCTGGCTACAACCTCTCTTCAAGTAGCTGTAGAAAGCAACAAGGTCTCCCCAGGGCCTCCTCTTCTGCAGGCTGAACAAGCCCTACTCCCTCAGCCACCCCTTGTAGGGCTTCAACCCACATTTCAAGACACCATTCCTGTCTATTCCAATCCTAAACCCTTTCAAGAGAGTAAGAGAAATTCCACAGCAGCATTTTCACATGACAAAGATGAAGGCATTTTTCCCCCCTTATCCTAGCAAAGCTGAATAAAAAATTTAATTTGCTTCCAACCTTTGCCATACCAATAAAGTGTATGCACCTCTTCAAACAAGTTTTTTTGTGACCAAAACACAGAAGGTATTGATGAAGATATCTGTCAAAGGGACAGATCTACTTGGGCTGTGCTACCTGTGATCTTGAAAGGGATGTTGAAATGGGTTTCAAGTAGTGAACTGTTACTACTATAAGAAACTCTAGCAACATTAAAAAAGGAAAAAAAGTTAAAAATTAAAAAGAAGGCTCAAAAGTACCACCAAGCAAAACTCAGATCTTTGGTAATAACTGGAAGAAAAGTTTTTGTGCATGAAATGGAGACAGTGTCCTCCTAAAGAAATTTTCCTGCAAGATTTGGAAACAACTGCTACAAGCTAGGCTGCTCAGTGCCACATCCCTCCTCTCTAGTAACACCTGAGTTACAGCAGAACTCACTATCACTTCATTTCATTCTAATCTATAAAAATGAATTTATTAGATATGTTGGATGGGACAAAACAGTGTTGCCAGGTGCTTCTGGATATGAAAAGCCACGAGTGGGAGCGTTAATGAAATTAGCTCTTAGTCATAGGAAAGTGGTAAACGCAGAAAGAAAATATCCTCTTGCTAATGTTTGTGTTTACCACTTTTTCCCCGGGTTTAAAAACAGTAGATGTTCCTCTGTCTTGCACCTTTACTCAGTCAATTACAGCAAAGTCAGTAACACACTGGCATTCAGATTTAATAGCCTTTAACGCTCGCAGAAGTGATGAGACAAGGTGTGGAACAACAGGCAAAAAAAACCCCACAACCTACCTTAACTCTTAATTTCTTCTATTTTAAATTCAGCTACCATTCATTTCTGCTTTACTTTTAGGGGAGTAAAATTTAACTAATGTTAAACAAAAGCTCAAATATAATAGATTGTGTATACAAGACTTCATTGACTCTGAAATTCACTGACACAGACCACGGCAAATAAAGAACTTGAAATCTTTATCTGAGATACAAACTTTCTAGAGCAAACTAAACACATGACTCCTGTCCTGTCCATCCCATTAAATGACTCACTGTGACACCATTGTAGTCCCTTTGCATCCCTTTACATGCAACGAGTGCAAAAAAGGTCCTGAAAGCAGAATATTGAAAGCCACACAGAAATCTTCAGCGGACATTGAGCAGCACACCTCAGCCCTCCTCAGGATCTCCATCAAAAGGATGGGACCTGGGGGAAAGAGAATTGCAGCTGCCTTGTTTCTTCTGTGTTGACAGCAACAAGCTATCAAGTGTTGGCATACCTTGCTTTTCTGGTATGGTGCATCCCTTTCTCTTGCAGGGATCTGTGAAGTCCTTGATAAGTGCAGAGTTCCCACAGCTCACCTGTCCCACTCTCAGTGTTGTAAGCAACCCAAGTGAAAATTAGAGTGGTCTAACTGGAAGCTACTCTAGGCTGCCCTGCTGTCTGAACAGATGTTGACCATCTCCAGAGACACAAGGCTACCTAACTGCAAGCCACCAGCAAGGAACTCTTCTTGCACCAGCCTTCCTCCATCCCCATGTGCCTCCATGTTTGATGTTAGGCCCAAGTCTTTCATTAAAATTGTCATTGTTTCATTGTAAGTAATCATTTTCCAAAACACTTTTCTTAGCAATTAGTACAAGAGTGAATTAATGCAGAATACTGTCTTTTACTCATTTCTCTTAACCTGACATGACTCTGTGCCACAAGACTATCTACCTTCTCTCACAGCTGACACTTATTTAATAGCAGATGGGAAGGGAGAGAACCTTAGGGGTTGGAGGGGACCTCCAGATATCATCAAGTTCAACTTCCCTGCCAAGGCAGGAACACCTAGGCTAGTTCACACAGGAATGCATCCAGGTGGATTTTGAAAGTCTCCAGAGAAGGAGTTCCCAGAGAAGCTCAGCATTTCCCAAAAACTTCTTAATTCACAGGACCCCAAACCAGACATCTACACAGAAGCCTCACTTGATGGAGGAAAAGAAAAAAAAAAAAAGAGACACTGAAGCCCATCCTTAACGCATTGATGTTGCTGGAAGATCTTTTGGATACATTCATTTTCTTCAGGATAAAGATTAATAAACACATGAATCATTTAGGTCTGTCTGCCACAGCGCTGGTAACATTAGATAGCAGGTTTACAAAGTTTTCTTGGCTGCGTGAGTCAATCCAGTGCACACTTGTCCAGATATAAAAAGAAATGTTATATAATGCACAGATCACTGAATCCAATACGTTGGTTGCGTGCACCAAACAGAAGAAAATAGCACAGGAACTCCTATGCAAAAACTGTCCTAAGAAGCCGAAGAAGCTGCAATTCTAAACCTGAGTAATTCAATACAAAATTTGCTCTGGTTGTTTTGTGAGCACCAGTAGCACTAAAGAGAGCAAAGCAACAAACGCAGCAATCCTCTTGGATTGTTCGTGAACAAACAACCAGAAAATAATTAGGCATAGTCATAAACATTTATCATCTTCAGATAATGTGCCTGGCTCAAAGAGGAAATGTTTATCCTCCAGACTGGCACAAAGTGATGAAATAACACTATCAGTGATGACACTGAGATGGGGAGAGATTAAGATAGGGAGTTCAAAAGTGAGCATGTTGCAGTTTAACCTGCTGGAGGGACTGCCAGCTTCCTATTAGAGAAAGACATTTGAGAAGTAGCACTTGCCTGGCAGTTTCACCTTTAAAATGCTATGTGCACATCAACAGCTGGCTACACGAAAATATTTTGATGAAACACACATCTCCATTTCTTCTTTTCAGCAAGTTTGTTTGCATGATGTTAATGATGGCAAAACAAGTTTTCTATAAAGCAGGGGAATGAACAGGTATCTGCTTCTGTACCAGTAAACAGCTGGTGCCCATCATTATTAGGTGAATTTGTGACCCAGTTTACACTAGAACAGATCAGGAAAAAAAACTTTCCTTGTTTCACTGCAGGGAAGTAGGATTCCTATCATCTTCAAGGTGTTCAACAGACATTTGTATTGATTGATTATTACAAGTTAAGGATATCATTTAATTCAGATTTAAAATATAAATTGAGATGTAAGCTTTGCTTTGCTTCTGAGATCTGTAGGGATTTATTGAACAGCCTAGTGAGATACACGATTTTAGCAGGGCACCCTGCCCAGGGAATCCTCAGGTTTTAACTTTGCACAGCAAGCCTCTTGGAAAAACACAGTCACCTGTTGCTTTGAGAAGCCTCCGTTTTCCCTGACAGGGACCACAAACATTGAACTGCACTCTTCAAACAGCCACAACCACCAGTCATAAAAATCTTAATCGCTCCTTGCATAGCTCCGTGCCCCAGCAATTCTGCTTTTTGAGAGGCAGTAAGAACTGCTGCTTATATCTGTATGCAAACTGAGAAAAGGCAAAAGGTTACAGAATTTGGAAACACTGGCTAAGTGGAGCAAGAAATGCTGGAAACAAAGCCGAGGCTCCCAAGGGTTGTGTGCCGGGTTCATCGGAAGGAAATGCAGCTAGCTAGTTGGAAACCTGCAATCCTGAAGCCCAGGTTATCCTGAGATAAGCTTCCAAAACAAAAAGTTTTGCAGGCGTCTCTGTGAACTCCTACCAAAACCCAGTGATGGGACTTGGCGCGGTTGCTTATCAAAGGTAAGTTTCTTGGGCAGAAGAAAATACAGAAGGCAGCATGGGAAACCAACCCAGAGAAAAATTGCAGGATAACTATGCATTTTAAAGGCAATTGTCAACAGCTGTCTTTTACCTGTACTTACTGGAGCTGCAAAGACCGAGAGGACCGAAGGAGAAGCAATGAAGGAAAGAAAAGGAACTAAATCAGGCTCACCGATTGTAAAGCTATAGCCATCGATGCTGAAAGTAGCACTCCGGCATTTTTTAAATCCTTCCTTTCTGCTGCTTGGCTCTGTCATGATCCTGCCAGCTTGTACCTTCAGCAGCAGCCTTTCTCTCCCCGCCGGGAAGCAGAGCGCTTGAGCTGGCTCTCAGCTGCCCTCGGATCTCTGCCGCTGACAGCTCGCACAGCCAACCTCACACATCTCCCGGCGCGGGGAGCCGAATCCAAGAGGCATGCACCCAGCAGGTTTCTCCTCCCCCAAACACTCTCACTGGCATGTTACCGACGTGCCTACTCAAGAGTTTAACTGCTGGTTAGAGGCTCTGGTATCTAAACCAGCAGTCAATTAGTGCAAGACTAACGAGTCAATAAGCCAGCTCTATCTGTCAGACCCCTGTGTAGGAGTCAGCACACAACTGAAAAAAAAAGATGAAGGGTTAGATTTTGCTGTGATCTACCCACTGATGCTCCTTGTATTCCCTGCTATGCTGCAGCCCCGCTTCTGTGACTCCCTTTGCTCATGGGGATTTCTGACTTGCAGCAAATTGTGCACGGATCTCAGCCCTTCAAATACAAGCAGAATGTTTTAATCATTTGAAATATAGTGAATCACCCCAGTATTACAGTACACCATCAGTCATCTACTACTTATACTAACGGCAAGTCTCTGGAAGCACAACCGACAGCAGAACACAAGAGATTATCTGTAAGAGCGTTAAGTGATTGTGGGGAAACAACAAAAGTAATTTAGCAGTAATGATGGTAAACGGAGCCAAATGTACACGCACACACAAGAGTCTTCAGAGCTCTTTCTCCTCCTGGTATTTCATCACGTGGCTTGTAAACTCCTCTCTGCAGTTACCCAATGATGTTTTAAAATATGATGGGATTCAGAGTGCTTTCAGCAATCAGTTGAAAGAGGCAGGCAAATCACCCCTGTCCCATGTACCAGACAAAAACTAGAGTTAAGGCTGGCAAAGTTTTCATAGAAAGCTAGTGGCAAGACAAAGGTTTATGATTAGCATCCAAGAAGACACAGCCAATATTTTAACAATCCCATTCCATGGGATTGAAAGTGTTTTACTGTTACCTTCAGGAACGGGCAGGAAGGAGGCTCTGGCACCACATGGAGCTGCTGATGGTGGGGAAAGCAGCAGAAGCATCTGAGAGGTCTGAGGCTAAGGCACAGGAAAAATGAGGAGATGATAGGTATCAGCCAAGTGGCTTCACCAATGGCAAATCACATCTGACAAATCTGGTGGCCTATGATGGGGGTAACAGCATTAATGGACATGGAAGAGCAACTGATGTCATTTGGTCTGTCCCCTGGAACATCATGGTCCCTAAACTTAGAGACATGGGTTTGATGGGTGGACAACTCAGTGGATAAGGAATTGGCATGACAATCATACTTGAAGAGTAGCAGTCAGTGGCTTGATGTTTAAGTGGAGGCAAGTGGCAAGCAGCGTTCCTCAGGGGTCAGTACTAGAACTGATACATCTTTGTCAGTGATATGAGCAGTGGCATTGAGCACATCCTCAGCAAGTTCTCTAACAACACCAAGCTGCGTGGTACAGTCAACATGCTGCAGGGGAGTGATATCATCCAGAGAAACCATAGCAGGCTTCAGAGGTAGGCCACTGTTAGCTGTGCGAAGTTCAACAAGGCCAAGTTCAAGGCCCTGCAACTGGGTCAGGGCAATCCCAAGCACAAATACATGCTGGATGGAGAATGGATAGAGAGCTGTCCCAAGAAGGACTTGGGAGTGATGGCTTATGAGAAGCTCAACATAAGCTGACACTATACACTTAGAGCCCTGGAAGGCAACCATATCCTAGGCTGCATCAGAAGTGTGGCCAGCAGGTCAAGTGAGGTGATTCTCCCCTTCTGCTCTGCACTGGTGAGACTGCAGCTGCAGTAGTGTCAAAGTCTACAGTCCCTAAAGCAAGAGGGACATAGAACTGTTAGGAGTCTAGAGAAGGACCAAAAGATGATCAGAGAGCTGAAGCATCTCTCCTGTGAAGACAGGTTGGGAGAGCTGTTCAGCCTGTAGAAGAGAAGGCTCCACAGAGACCTCATTGCAGGCTTTCAGTACAAAAGGCACATAGCAATAGAACAAAGGATGGCAGCTTCAAAGAGGAAGGAGCTAGATTTAGATTAGACGTTAAGGCAGAATTCTTCCCCACAAGGGTGATGAGGCACTAGAACAGGTCGTCCAGAGTTGCAGTGGAGGCTCCAATTCTCAAGCTGATCAAAGCTAAATTAAATGCAGCCTTGAGCAACCTGTTCTAGCACGTATCTCTCCCCACAGCAGCAGGTTTTTAGATGACCTTTAAAGTCCCTTTTTAGCCAAACCATTCTATGATGCTATGAAATCTATGCAACCCTTTTGTTTTTCCTGTATTGTCTTAATATGAAAATGTGCTGCTAAAGTGCTCCATTTTTTCAGGTTCCCAAGCATAAAATTAAATTCCAGGTAAATTCATCTGCTTTTGTATTGTTCTGGGAGGAAGCCACATAGAAACACTAAGTTTCAGGAAGAGTACAATCAAAATAATAGCCACAGTTTGCTAAAAGCTCACCCAACGCACACCAAAAGGTTTACAAAATATCTACGAACCTGGCCTGTGTTTAAAGTATAAACCTCAGCCCTGCCTCAATGAAAGCTTAAGTCAGATAGAAATGTTTCACTTCTTAAAAGTCCTTCTCTTTAAAGGATGGAAGAGACTCACAAATGAACTCTAGCAGCTAAATTCCACTTGGTTTTGGCCCAGTGAAGAGCCCCAACCAAATCGCTCTTCTTTGTTAACAATTCTTGTGATGATTTGGATGCTCAATAATAAGTTCATTAAGAAAAAGCTGTTAGTAGTGAAGGGGTTGTTTTTATAGGAAAGAGGACCTAGTCTTGCAGATTTCTTGGCCCTTGAAGACCAAAGTGTGAAATAATAACAACTTAGATGCAACATTGACAGCAACGTTGCACCTGCAATTATTTTACCTCAGAGGGTTGCATAAGCACAGCTCAGGAATTTAAGAGTTGCTCCTTATAAAGGCAGTCATTGAAATAAGGAATTCTCAAACAGTTTACTGGACTCCATCAGGTATCTGCCTCCCTTAAATGATGTAGAAAAACAGTCAGAGTACGAAGTGTTTGTAAGGAGTCATTTTCCCTGTCACTGGTTATATAGGTCACATAAGCACTAATGTTCTGCCTAAGAAAGCAAAAGCACAGAGAATTACTCACGCTGTGTCTAGAAAGCAGAAAGCTGAATGTCATCTAAAGGAAAGGTCTGGAACTGTCAAGTTTGAGGGGATTTCTTCCTCTATTTACTTGGTGATGTGTTTTCTTCCTTAAGTCATAAAGCACTGATTCATGAAGAAAAATTGCAGGACAATGTCAGTGAAGATAATGAAGTTTCAGCCAACTTTCTTAGTTCCAGGAGAAATTATCTTTCAGAAAAGAGATGAGCAGACAGTCTCCTTTGCTTCCTGGCTTGCATCGTGTATTCATGGTGGAAGCAGGAGGGATGTATTAGCATTTCTATCCAGATCGTTTCTAATCTGCTTCACTGGGGCTGCAGCCACTTTGTACAGATTGCCAGAGAGAATGACCCAGCCCTTCACCGGCTGTGCACACCCGAGTTACCTTGCAATGATACCTTATTCGACACTCAGTCAATAGTGAGGTAAATAAGTAACCTGAATAAGCTTATCAAATTATTACAAAGTGAGCAACCCTCCCAGGAAGGGTAAAGGCAGCCACTCAGTAGGGCCAAGTGATCAAACAGGGCTGAAACCCACATCTCTCTCTCTCCCACTTCTGGAGAGGTCCCTCAACTGGCTGCTTGCAACAGAATGCTCTCTCCCATCAAAACTGCAAAGGTACTCAGCTCAGGATGAAAAAGGAAAGGTTTTGACCTGCAAGTTTTTCAAGCAGGAAACAGTTCCTTCCCAGATCTAGTAAACATTTAATCCGTCTGCTCAAAGAATTACCAAGTCACATCAGCAACCTGATACCTGATCCTGTCTGATTCTTTGCATTTTGCTCTTCGACTCTTGGCTAGATTTCAGGTCTGCCATTTCAATTCTGCTTTCCCAAACAACCCCTACAGATGCACTCAGGGTACAGTACATTTTCTACCTTCCACTGCCAGGCAGTACCAATATAGGTTATTAGGCATTTTTTGTGGCTGCAGCTCAGTGCAATCCACGTATGTCATTTGCAAACCACCTGGGGATCCTTTGAGACAAAAAACACAGTGTGAATTGAAAATATTTATTATTATTGCTATAAACAGACCGAGGTATCCATGGTAACATTTAATTTGTCAACATAGAACAGCAATTCCTTTAATCTTTTCCCTTTAATTTCCAGTGTGCAAAAGAGTTTGCACGTTTTCATGAATTCTATTTTAATCAAAGCCCGTGGCAAATTAAGCCAAATGCCCATCCAAATCTGCCATCCTCCAACACAAAAGCAAGAGGAAGTTGTGAAAAAACAGCCACCTATAACAAAAAAGATCTGCAATGCTATCTTCCTATCCTGAGGTAGTCTGTCTT